>JARPMJ010002326.1:0-121629 GCA_033366665.1 Phoxinus dragarum
ATAAAGCCTGAATAGTCATTTTGGCATCATGCCTCAACTTTGCCACTGCGGTATACGAAAACGGTTTCGTCTATCGACACGAAATCCATAACTTTTACTCGGCACGGTCTGGAGATGACACGATCCGATTTTGGTGAAAATCGGACGTTCGGTCTAGGAGGAGTTCGAAAAAGTAGGTTTTAAAAGAAAATAAAGATGGCGGACAGGAAGCTTTGGATTGACTATGGCAAAATTGGTATCTATGTTTTCAGCATAACCCAAGGAATCTATTGAGATCAGTGTCATTACTATAGGCAAATTTATTCAAAAGTTATTAGCATTTTTGGAAATTTCATTATAACTTTTGACCAAAAGGTGGCGCTGTCTCATAAATTTTTGAGTACCTTTAGGGCGTTGTACTGATGACCCATACTGAGTTTCGTAACGATACGTTCATGCGTTCATAAAATACAGCATTTTAGCACATAATTCAAAATGGCCGACAGCCAAAATGGCCGATATGGGAAAATTGGATATCAGTCGACTCAGTATGACGCCCTGAACCTAACGAGACCACTTTTGTGATTTTTGGGACAAACCGTTCAGAAGTTATAAGCAAAAACATAAATTCTTCATATCTCCGGACCAGTAGGTGGCGCTGTGCCGAAACGCAGCATGTAGCCTCAAGTCATGCTTGTGATGACATGTACCAAATTTGGTCTGAATCCGATAAAGCGTTGTGGAGATACGGCCTTACGTCTGTTTTCGCAAGCGCTACGTAAAATTTATTTGCGCGGTATTCGAGAACGGTAATTCGAATCAACTTGAATTCCATAACTTTTGGTCGCCAAGGTCTGGAGATGATCTGGTTCATTTTTCGTGAAATTCGGAGCAACGGCCTAGGAGGAGTTCGAAAAAGTAGTTTTTTCGGAAAATTCAAAATGGCGGGGAAAACTATTATGACGGAAAATGACGTCATAGGGTGCAGTCGAATCGTCATGAGCTCAGGAATCAGAGGAAAAAAGAATTTTTGTTTCTAGCCCTTGTGGTTCAAAAGTTATTAGCATAAACATGAGTGAAACTTTGGACAGCTGGTGGCGCTAGAGGGAATGAGTTGGAGACTCCAAATTTGCTATGGTGATAGTTCAGGCTGTCCTCTATCACTGTGCCAATTTGTATAAGTTTCCCGCAAACGGTTCTATAGGCTGCCATAGACGCCCAGTCGGAAGAAAAAAAAAAGAAAAAGAAAAAGAAGAAGAATAAGAACGGGAACAGATACAATAGGTGCCCGCACCTTCAGTGCTTGGCCCCTAATAAGAACGGGAACAGATACAATAGGTGCCCGCACTTTCAGTGCTTGGCCCCTAATAAGAAACGGGAACAGATACAATAGGTGCCCGCACTTTCAGTGCTTGGCCCCTAAATATAGCTGCAAGCAGCAATCACCGGGGCCAAGCGCAAGCAAGACGACAAGACATGCCAAAGTGGCTGGGAGTGTGAGACCCACTGCAGCAAGGAGCAATTAAAGACATTTGAAGATGAATTTTGGCAAAATGGTTGAAAAATCACATACAATAACTAAAAATATGATTATCACTTTCGACCAATAGGTGGCGCAGTTACGAAACTGATGTGATGTGGTCAGAGTGAAGTGACAATGACACATACAAAGTTTGGTGTCAATATGTCAAGGCATTGCAGATATAAAGCCTGAATAGTCATTTTGGCATCATGCCTCAACTTTGCCACTGCGGTATACGAAAACGGTTTTGTCTATCGACACGAAATCCATAACTTTTACTCGGCACAGTCTGGAGATGACACGATCCGATTTTGGTGAAAATCGGACGTTCGGTCTAGGAGGAGTTCAAAAAAGTAGGTTTTAAAAGAAAATAAAGATGGCGGACAGGAACTTTGATTGACTATGGCAAAATTGGTATCTATGTTTTCAGCATAACCCAAGGAATCTATTGAGATCAGTGTCATTACTATAGGCAAATTTATTCAAAAGTTATTAGCATTTTTGGAAATTTCATTATAACTTTTGACCAAAAGGTGGCGCTGTCTCATAAATTTTTGAGTACTTTTAGGGCGTTGTACTGATGACCCCATACTGAGTTTCGTAACGATACGTTCATGCGTTCATAAAATACAGCATTTTAGCACATAATTCAAAATGGCCGACAGCCAAAATGGCCGATATGGGAAAATTGGATATCAGTCGACTCAGCACGATGCCCTGAATCTAACGAGACCACTTTTGTGATTTTTGGACAAACCGTTCAGAAGTTATAAGCAAAAATATAAATTCTTCATATCTCCGGACCAGTAGGTGGCGCTGCGCCGAAACGCAGCATGTAGCCTCAGGTCATGCTTGTGATGACATGTACCAAATTTGGTCTGAATCCGATAAAGCGTTGTGGAGATACGGCCTTACGTCTGTTTTTGCAAGCGCTACGTAAAATTTATTTGCGCGGTATTCGAGAACGGTAATTCGAATCAACTTGAATTCCATAACTTTTTGTCGTCATGGGTCTGGAGTTGATCTGGTTCAATTTTCGTGAAATTCGGAGCAACGGCCTAGGAGGAGTTCGAAAAAGTAGGTTTTTTGGAAAATTCAAAATGGCGGGAAAACTATTATGACGGAAAATGACGTCATAGGGTGCAATCGAATCGTCGTGAGCTCAGGAATCAGAGGAAAAAAGAATTTTGATTCTAGCCCTTACGGTTCAAAAGTTATCAGCATAGACATGAGTGAAACTTTGGACTGTTGGTGGCGCTAGAGGGAATGAGTTGGAGACACCAAAATTGGTGTATTTAATGTTGGGGACTGTCCTCTATCAGAATGTCAAATAAAATCAACTTTCCCGCAAGCGGTTCATAGGCTGCCATAGACTTCAATGGCGGAAGAAGAAGAAGAATAAATATAGCTGCAAGCAGCCATTACGGGGCCAAGCGCAAAAGCAGACGACGAGATATGCCTACATGGCTGAAAGTGTGAGACAAACTGCAGCAAGGAGCAATTAAAGACATTTGAAGATGAATTTTGGCAAAATGGTTGAAAAATCACATACAATAACTAAAAATATGATTATCACTTTCGACCAATAGGTGGCGCAGTTACGAAACTGATGTGATGTGGTCAGAGTGAAGTGACAATGACACATACAAAGTTTGGTGTCAATATGTCAAGGCATTGCAGATATAAAGCCTGAATAGTCATTTTGGCATCATGCCTCAACTTTGCCACTGCGGTATACGAAAACGGTTTCGTCTATCGACACGAAATCCATAACTTTTACTCGGCACGGTCTGGAGATGACACGATCCGATTTTGGTGAAAATCGGACGTTCGGTCTAGGAGGAGTTCGAAAAAGTAGGTTTTAAAAGAAAATAAAGATGGCGGACAGGAAGTTTGGCTGACTATGGCAAAATTGGTATCTATGTTTTCAGCATAACCCAAGGAATCTATTGAGATCAGTGTCATTACTATAGGCAAATTTATTCAAAAGTTATTAGCATTTTTTGGAAATTTCATTATAACTTTTGACCAAAAGGTGGCGCTGTCTCATAAATTTTTGAGTACCTTTAGGGCGTTGTACTGATGACCCATACTGAGTTTCGTAACGATACGTTCATGCGTTCATAAAATACAGCATTTTAGCACATAATTCAAAATGACCGACAGCCAAAATGGCCGATATGGGAAAATTGGATATCAGTCAACTCAGCACGACGCCCTGAATCTAACGAGACCACTTTTGTGATTTTTGGACAAACCGTTCAGAAGTTATAAGCAAAAACATAAATTCTTCATATCTCCGGACCAGTAGGTGGCGCTGCGCCGAAACAAAGCATGTAGCCTCAGGTCATGCTTGTGATGACATGTACCAAATTTGGTCTGAATCCGATAAAGCGTTGTGGAGATACGGCCTTACGTCTGTTTTCGCAAGCGCTACGTAAAATTTATTTGCGCGGTATCCGAGAACGGTAATTCGAATCAACTTGAATTCCATAACTTTTGGTCGTCAAGGTCTGGAGATGATCTGGTTCATTTTTCGTGAAATTCGGAGCAACGGCCTAGGAGGAGTTCGAAAAAGTAGGTTTTTCGGAAAATTCAAAATGGCGGGAAAACTGTTATGACGGAAAATGACGTCATAGGGTGCAGTCGAATCGTCATGAGCTCAGGAATCAGAGGAAAAAAGAATTTTGTTTCTAGCCCTTGTGGTTCAAAAGTTATTAGCATAAACATGAGTGAAACTTTAGACAGCTGGTGGCGCTAGAGGGAATGAGTTGGAGACTCCAAATTTGCTACGGTGATAGCTCAGAATGTCCTCTATCACTGTGCCAATTTGTATAAGTTTCCCGCAAACGGTTCTATAGGCTGCCATAGACGCCCAGTCGGAAGAAAAAAAAGAAAAAAAAGAAAAAAAAGAAAAAGAAGAAGAACAAGCAGCCATTACGGGGCCAAGCGCAAAAGCAGATGACGAGATATGCCTACATGGCTGAAAGTGTGAGACAAACTGCAGAAAGGAGCAATTAAAGACATTTAAAGATGAATTTTTGCAAAATGGTTGAAAAATCACATACATTAACTAAAAATATGATTATCACTTTCGACCAATAGGTGGCGCAGTTACGAAACTGATGTGATGTGGTCAGAGTGAAGTGACAATGACACATACAAAGTTTGGTGTCAATATGTCAAGGCATTGCAGATATAAAGCCTGAATAGTCATTTTGGCATCATGCCTCAACTTTGCCACTGCGGTATACGAAAACGGTTTCGTCTATCGACACGAAATCCATAACTTTTACTCGGCACGGTCTGGAGATGACACGATCCGATTTTGGTGAAAATCGGACGTTCGGTCCTAGGAGGAGTTCGAAAAAGTAGGTTTTAAAAAAAAATAAAGATGGCGGACAGGAAGTTTGGCTGACTATGGCAAAATTGGTATCTATGTTTTCAGCATAACCCAAGGAATCTATTGAGACCAGTGTCATTACTATAGGCAAATTTATTCAAAAGTTATTAGCATTTTTTTGAAATTTCATTATAACTTTTGACCAAAAGGTGGCGCTGTCTCATAAATTTTTGAGTACCTTTAGGGCGTTGTACTGATGACCCATACTGAGTTTCGTAACGATACGTTCATGCGTTCATAAAATACAGCATTTTAGCACATAATTCAAAATGGCCGACAGCCAAAATGGCCGATATGGGAAAATTGGATATCAGTCGACTCAGCACGACGCCCTGAATCTAACGAGACCACTTTTGTGATTTTTGGACAAACCGTTCAGAAGTTATAAGCAAAAACATAAATTCTTCATATCTCCGGACCAGTAGGTGGCGCTGTGCCGAAACGCAGCATGTAGCCTCAGGTCATGCTTGTGATGACATGTACCAAATTTGGTCAGAATCCGATAAAGCGTTGTGGAGATACGGCCTTACGTCTGTTTTCGCAAGCGCTACGTAAAATTTATTTGCGCGGTATTCGAGAACGGTAATTCGAATCAACTTGAATTCCATAACTTTTGGTCGTCAAGGTCTGGAGATGATCTGGTTCATTTTTCGTGAAATTCGGAGCAACGGCCTAGGAGGAGTTCGAAAAAGTAGGTTTTTCGGAAAATTCAAAATGGCGGGAAAACTATTATGACGGAAAATGACGTCATAGGGTGCAATCGAATCGCCATGAGCTCAGGAATCAGAGGAAAAAAGAATTTTGCTTCTAGCCCTTATGGTTCAAAAGTTATTAGCATAAACATGAGTGAAACTTTGGACAGCTGGTGGCGCTAGAGGGAATGAGTTGGAGACTCCAAATTCGCTATGGTGATAGTTCAGGCTGTCCTCTATCACTGTGCCAATTTTCATAAGTTTCCCGCAAACGGTTCTATAGGCTGCCATAGACGCCCAGTCGGAAAAAGAAAAAGAAAAAGAAGAAGAATAAGAACGGGAACAGATACAATAGGTGCCCGCACCTTCAGTGCTTGGCCCCTAATAAATATAGCTGCAAGCAGCAATCACCGGGGCCAAGCGCAAGCAAGACGACAAGACATGCCAAAGTGGCTGGGAGTGTGAGACCCACTGCAGCAAGGAGCAATTAAAGACATTTTGAAGATGAATTTTGGCAAAATGGTTGAAAAAATCACATACAATAACTAAAAATATGATTATCACTTTCGACCAATAGGTGGCGCAGTTACGAAACTGATGTGATGTGGTCAGAGTGAAGTGACAATGACACATACAAAGTTTGGTGTCAATATGTCAAGGCATTGCAGATATAAAGCCTGAATAGTCATTTTGGCATCATGACTCAACTTTGCCACTGCGGTATACGAAAACGGTTTTGTCTATCGACACGAAATCCATAACTTTTACTCGGCACAGTCTGGAGATGACACGATCCGATTTTGGTGAAAATCGGACGTTCGGTCTAGGAGGAGTTCGAAAAAGTAGGTTTTAAAAGAAAATAAAGATGGCGGACAGGAACTTTGATTGACTATGGCAAAATTGGTATCTATGTTTTCAGCATAACCCAATGAATCTATTGAGATCAGTGTCATTACTATAGGCAAATTTATTCAAAAGTTATTAGCATTTTTGGAAATTTCATTATAACTTTTGACCAAAAGGTGGCGCTGTCTCATAAATTTTTGAGTACTTTTAGGGCGTTGTACTGATGACCCATACTGAGTTTCGTAACGATACGTTCATGCGTTCATAAAATACAGCATTTTAGCACATAATTCAAAATGGTCGACAGCCAAAATGGCCGATATGGGAAAATTGGATATCAGTCGACTCAGCACGATGCCCTGAATCTAACGAGACCACTTTTGTGATTTTTGGACAAACCGTTCAGAAGTTATAAGCAAAAATATAAATTCTTCATATCTCCGGACCAGTAGGTGGCGCTGCGCCGAAACGCAGCATGTAGCCTCAGGTCATGCTTGTGATGACATGTACCAAATTTGGTCTGAATCCGATAAAGCGTTGTGGAGAAACGGCCTTACGTCTGTTTTTGCAAGCGCTACGTAAAATTTATTTGCGCGGTATTCGAGAACGGTAATTCGAATCAACTTGAATTCCATAACTTTTTGTCGTCATGGTCTGGAGTTGATCTGGTTCAATTTTCGTGAAATTCGGAGCAACGGCCTAGGAGGAGTTCGAAAAAGTAGGTTTTTTGGAAAATTCAAAATGGCGGGAAAACTATTATGACGGAAAATGACGTCATAGGGTGCAATCGAATCGTCGTGAGCTCAGGAATCAGAGGAAAAAAGAATTTTGATTCTAGCCCTTACGGTTCAAAAAGTTATCAGCATAGACATGAGTGAAACTTTGGACTGTTGGTGGCGCTAGAGGGAATGAGTTGGAGACACCAAAATTGGTGTATTTAATGTTGGGACTGTCCTCTATCAGAATGTCAAATAAAATCAACTTTCCCGCAAGCGGTTCATAGGGCTGCCATAGACTTCAATGGCGGAAGAAGAAGAATAATAAATATAGCTGCAAGCAGCAATCACCGGGGGCCAAGCGCAAGCAAGACGACAAGACATGCCAAAGTGGCTGGGAGTGTGAGACCCACTGCAGCAAGGAGCAATTAAAGACATTTGAAGATGAATTTTGGCAAAATGGTTGAAAAATCACATACAATAACTAAAAATATGATTATCACTTTCGACCAATAGGTGGCGCAGTTAAGAAACTGATGTGATGTGGTCAGAGTGAAGTGACAATGACACATACAAAGTTTGGTGTCAATATGTCAAGGCATTGCAGATATAAAGCCTGAATAGTCATTTTGGCATCATGCCTCAACTTTGCCACTGCGGTATACGAAAACGGTTTTGTCTATCGACACGAAATCCATAACTTTTACTCGGCACGGTCTGGAGATGACACGATCCGATTTTGGTGAAAATCGGACGTTCGGTCTAGGAGGAGTTCGAAAAAGTAGGTTTTAAAAGAAAATAAAGATGGCGGACAGGAACTTTGATTGACTATGGCAAAATTGGTATCTATGTTTTCAGCATAACCCAAGGAATCTATTGAGATCAGTGTCATTACTATAGGCAAATTTATTCAAAAGTTATTAGCATTTTTGGAAATTTCATTATAACTTTTGACCAAAAGGTGGCGCTGTCTCATAAATTTTTGAGTACTTTTAGGGTGTTGTACTGATGACCCATACTGAGTTTCGTAACGATACGTTCATGCGTTCATAAAAATACAGCATTTTAGCACATAATTCAAAATGGCCGACAGCCAAAATGGCCGATATGGGAAAATTGGATATCAGTCGACTCAGCACGATGCCCTGAATCTAACGAGACCACTTTTGTGATTTTTGGACAAACCGTTCAGAAGTTATAAGCAAAAATATAAATTCTTCATATCTCCGGACCAGTAGGTGGCGCTGCGCCGAAACGCAGAATGTAGCCTCAGGTCATGCTTGTGATGACATGTACCAAATTTGGTCTGAATCCGATAAAGCGTTGTGGAGATACGGCCTTACGTCTGTTTTTGCAAGCGCTACGTAAAATTTATTTGCGCGGTATTCGAGAACGGTAATTCGAATCAACTTGAATTCCATAACTTTTTGTCGTCATGGTCTGGAGTTGATCTGGTTCAATTTTCGTGAAATTCGGAGCAACGGCCTAGGAGGAGTTCGAAAAAGTAGGTTTTTTGGGAAAATTCAAAATGGCGGGAAAACTATTATGACGGAAAATGACGTCATAGGGTGCAATCGAATCGTCGTGAGCTCAGGAATCAGAGGAAAAAAGAATTTTGATTCTAGCCCTTACGGTTCAAAAGTTATCAGCATAGACATGAGTGAAACTTTGGACTGTTGGTGGCGCTAGAGGGAATGAGTTGGAGACACCAAAATTGGTGTATTTAATGTTGGGACTGTCCTCTATCAGAATGTCAAATAAAATCAACTTTCCCGCAAGCGGTTCATAGGGCTGCCATAGACTTCAATGGCGGAAGAAGAAGAAGAATAAATATAGCTGCAAGCAGCAATCACCGGGGCCAAGCGCAAGCAAGACGACAAGACATGCCAAAGTGGCTGGGAGTGTGAGACCCACTGCAGCAAGGAGCAATTAAAGACATTTGAAGATGAATTTTGGCAAAATGGTTGAAAAATCACATACAATAACTAAAAATATGATTATCACTTTCGACCAATAGGTGGCGCAGTTACGAAACTGATGTGATGTGGTCAGAGTGAAGTGACAATGACACATACAAAGTTTGGTGTCAATATGTCAAGGCATTGCAGATATAAAGCCTGAATAGTCATTTTGGCATCATGCCTCAACTTTGCCACTGCGGTATACGAAAACGGTTTTGTCTATCGACACGAAATCCATAACTTTTACTCGGCACAGTCTGGAGATGACACGATCCGATTTTGGTGAAAATCGGACGTTCGGTCTAGGAGGAGTTCGAAAAAGTAGGTTTTAAAAGAAAATAAAGATGGCGGACAGGAACTTTGATTGACTATGGCAAAATTGGTATCTATGTTTTCAGCATAACCCAAGGAATCTATTGAGATCAGTGTCATTACTATAGGCAAATTTATTCAAAAGTTATTAGCATTTTTGGAAATTTCATTATAACTTTTGACCAAAAGGTGGCGCTGTCTCATAATCTTTTGAGTACCTTTAGGGCCTTGTACTGATGACCCATACTGAGTTTCGTAACGATAC
This sequence comes from Phoxinus dragarum, assembly GCA_033366665.1. Lineage (NCBI taxonomy): Eukaryota > Metazoa > Chordata > Actinopteri > Cypriniformes > Leuciscidae > Phoxinus > Phoxinus dragarum. The sequence goes on from JARPMJ010002326.1 coordinate 9,697, forward strand.
GTTCATGCGTTCATAAAATACAGCATTTTAGCACATAATTCAAAATGGCCGACAGCCAAAATGGCCGATATGGGAAAATTGGATATCAGTCAACTCAGCATGACGCCCTGAATCTAACGAGACCACTTTTGTGATTTTTGGACAAACCGTTCAGAAGTTATAAGCAAAAACATAAATTCTTCATATCTCCGGACCAGTAGGTGGCGCTGCGCCGAAACGCAGCTTGTAGCCTCAGGTCATGCTTGTGATGATATGTAGCAAATTTGGTCTGAATCCGATAAAGCGTTGTGGAGATACGGCCTTACGTCTGTTTTTGCAAGCGCTACGTAAAATTTATTTGCGCGGTATTCAAGAACGGTAATTCGAATCAACTTGATTTCCATAACTTTTTGTCGTCATGGTCTGGAGATGATCTGGTTCATTTTTTCGTGAAATTCGGAGCATCGGCCTAGGAGGAGTTCGAAAAAGTAGGTTTTTCGGAAAATTCAAAATGGCGGGAAAACTATTATGACGGAAAATGACGTCATAGGGTGCAGTCGAATCGTCATGAGCTCAGGAATCAGAGGAAAAGGGAATTTTGTTTCTAGCCCTTGTGGTTCAAAAGTTATTAGCATAAACATGAGTGAAACTTTGGACAGCTGGTGGCGCTAGAGGGAATGAGTTGGAGACTCCAAATTTGCTATGGTGATAGTTCAGGCTGTCCTCTATCACTGTGCCAATTTGTATAAGTTTCCCGCAAACGGTTCTATAGGCTGCCATAGACGCCCAGTCGGAAGAAAAAAAAGAAAAAAAAGAAAAAGAAATATAGCTGCAAGCAGCAATCACCGGGGCCAAGCGCAAGCAAGACGACAAGACATGCCAAAGTGGCTGGAAGTGAGAGACCAACTGCAGCAAGGAGCAATTGAAGACATTTAAAGATGAATTTTGGCAATATGGTTGAAAAATCACATACAATAACTAAAAATATGATTATCACTTTCGACCAATAGGTGGCGCAGTTACGAAACTGATGTGATGTGGTCAGAGTGAAGTGACAATGACACTTACAAAGTTTGGTGTCAATATGTCAAGGCATTGCAGATATAAAGCCTGAATAGTCATTTTGGCATCATGCCTCAACTTTGCCACTGCGGTATACGAAAACGGTTTCGTCTATCGACACGAAATCCATAACTTTTACTCGGCACGGTCTGGAGATGACACGATCCGATTTTGGTGAAAATCGGACATTCGGTCTAGGAGGAGTTCGAAAAAGTAGGTTTTAAAAGAAAATAAAGATGGCGGACAGGAAGTTTGGCTGACTATGGCAAAATTGGTATCTATGTTTTCAGCATAACCCAAGGAATCTATAGAGATCAGTGTCATTACTATAGGCAAATTTATTCAAAAGTTATTAGCATTTTCGGAAATTTCATTATAACTTTTGACCAAAAGGTGGCGCTGTCTCATACATTTTTGAGTACCTTTAGGGCGTTGTACTGATGACCCATACTGAGTTTCGTAACGATACGTTCATGCGTTCATAAAATACAGCATTTTAGCACATAATTCAAAATGGCCGACAGCCAAAATGGCCGATATGGGAAAATTGAATATCAGTCAACTCAGCACGAAGCCCTGAATCTAACGAGACCACTTTTGAGATTTTTTGGACAAACCGTTCAGAAGTTATAAGCAAAAACATAAATTCTTCATATCTCCGGATCAGTAGGTGGCGCTGCGCCGAAACGCAGCATGTAGCCTCAGGTCATGCTTGTGACGACATGTACCAAATTTGGTCTGAATCCGATAAAGCGTTGTGGAGATACGGCCTTACGTCTGTTTTCGCAAGCGCTACGTAAAATTTATTTGCGCGGTATTCGAGAACGGTAATTCAAATCGACTTGAATTCCATAACTTTTTGTCGGCACTGCCTGAAGATGATCTGGTGCAATTTTGGTGAGAATCGGACAAACCGTCTAGGACGAGTTCGAAAAAGTAGGTTTTTCGGAAAATTCAAAATGGCGGAAAAACTATTATGACGGAAAATGACGTCATATGGTCCAGTCGAATCGTCGTGAGCTCAGGAATCAGAGGAAAAAAGAATTTTGTTTCTAGCCCTTGTGGTTCAAAAGTTATTAGCATAAACATGAGTGAAACTTTGGACAGCTGGTGGCGCTAGAGGGAATGAGTTGGACACTCCAAATTTGCTATGGTGATAGTTCAGGCTGTCCTCTATCACTGTGCCAATTTGTATAAGTTTCCCGCAAACGGTTCTATAGGCTGCCATAGACGCCCAGTCGGAAGAAAAAGAGAAAAAGAAAAAGAAAAAGAAAAAGAAAAAGAAAAAGAAGAATAAGAACGGGAACAGATACAATAGGTGCCCGCACCTTCAGTGCTTGGCCCCTAAAAAGAAGAAGAATAAGAACGGGAACAGATACAATAGGTGCCCGCACCTTCAGTGCTTGGCCCCCTAATAATAATAATAAGAACCGGAACGAAAACAATAGGTGCCTCCGCACTTTCAGTGCTTGGCCCCTAAATATAGCTGCAAGCAGCAATCACCGGGGCCAAGCGCAAGCAAGACGACAAGACATGCCAAAGTGGCTGGGAGTGTGAGACCCACTGCAGCAAGGAGCAATTAAAGACATTTGAAGATGAATTTTGGCAAAATGGTTGAAAAATCACATACAATAACTAAAAATATGATTATCACTTTCGACCAATAGGTGGCGCAGTTACGAAACTGATGTGATGTGGTCAGAGTGAAGTGACAATGACACATACAAAGTTTGGTGTCAATATGTCAAGGCATTGCAGATATAAAGCCTGAATAGTCATTTTGGCATCATGCCTCAACTTTGCCACTGCGGTATACGAAAACGGTTTTGTCTATCGACACGAAATCCATAACTTTTACTCGGCACAGTCTGGAGATGACACGATCCGATTTTGGTGAAAATCGGACGTTTCGGTCTAGGAGGAGTTCGAAAAAGTAGGTTTAAAAAGAAAATAAAGATGGCGGACAGGAACTTTGATTGACTATGGCAAAATTGGTATCTATGTTTTCAGCATAACCCAAGGAATCTATTGAGATCAGTGTCATTACTATAGGCAAATTTATTCAAAAGTTATTAGCATTTTTGGAAATTTCATTATAACTTTTGACCAAAAGGTGGCGCTGTCTCATAAATTTTTGAGTACCTTTAGGGCGTTTGTACTGATGACCCATACTGAGTTTCGTAACGATACGTTCATGCGTTCATAAAATACAGCATTTTAGCACATAATTCAAAATGGCCGACAGCCAAAATGGCCGATATGGGAAAATTGGATATCAGTCAACTCAGCACGACGCCCTGAATCTAACGAGACCACTTTTGTGATTTTTGGACAAACCGTTCAGAAGTTATAAGCAAAAACATAAATTCTTCATATCTCCGGACCAGTAGGTGGCGCTGCGCCGAAACGCAGCATGTAGCCTCAGGTCATGCTTGTGATGACATGTACCAAATTTGGCCTGAATCCGATAAAGCGTTGTGGAGATACAGCCTTGAATCTGTTTTCGCAAGCTCTACGTAAAATTTATTTGCGCGGTATTCGAGAACGGTAATTCGAATCAACTTGAATTCCATAACTTTTGGTCGTCAAGGTCTGGAGATGATCTGGTTCAATTTTCGTGAAATTCGGAGCAACGGCCTAGGAGGAGTTCGAAAAAGTAGGTTTTTCAGAAAATTCAAAATGGCGGAAAAACTATTATGACGGAAAATGACGTCATAGGGTGCAGTCGAATCGTCGTGAGCTCAGGAATCAGAGGAAAAAAGAATTTTGTTTCTAGCCCTTATGGTTCAAAAGTTATTAGCATAAACATGAGTGAAACTTTGGACAGCTGGTGGCGCTAGAGGGAATGAGTTGGAGACTCCAAATTTGCTATGGTGATAGTTCCGGCTGTCCTCTATCACTGTGCCAATTTGTATAAGTTTCCCGCAAACGGTTCTATAGGCTGCCATAGACGCCCAGTCGGAAGAAAAAAAAGAAAAAAAAGAAGAAGAAATATAGCTGCAAGCAGCCATCACGGGGCCAAGCGCAAAAGCAGACGACGAGACATGCTAAAGTGGCTGGGAGTGTGAGGCCAACTGCAGCAAGGAGCAATTGAAGACATTTAAAGATGAATTTTGGCAAAATGGTTGAAAAATCACATACATTAACTAAAAATATGATTATCACTTTCGACCAGTAGGTGGCGCAGTTACGAAACTGATGTGATGTGGTCAGAGTGAAGTGACAATGACACATACAAAGTTTGGTGTCAATCTGTCAAGGCATTGCAGATATAAAGCCTGAATAGTCATTTTGGCATCATGCCTCAACTTTGCCACTGCGGTATACGAAAACGGTTTTGTCTATCGACACGAAATCCATAACTTTTACTCGGCACAGTCTGGAGATGACACGATCCGATTTTGGTGAAAATCGGACGTTCGGTCTAGGAGGAGTTCGCAAAAGTAGGTTTTAAAAGAAAATAAAGATGGCGGACAGGAAGTTTGGCTGACTATGGCAAAATTGGTATCTATGTTTTCAGCATAACCCAAGGAATCTATTGAGACCAGTGTCATTACTATAGGCAAATTTATTCAAAAGTTATTAGCATTTTGGGAAATTTCATTATAACTTTTGACCAAAAGGTGGCGCTGTCTCATAAATTTTTGAGTACCTTTAGGGCGTTGTACTGATGACTCATACTGAGTTTCGTAATGATACGTTCAAGCGTTCATAAAATACAGCATTTTAGCACATAATTCAAAATGGCCGACAGCCAAAATGGCCGATATGGGAAAATTGGATATCAGTCAACTCAGCACGACGCCCTGAATCTAACGAGATCACTTTTGTGATTTTTGGACAAACCGTTCAGAAGTTATAAGCAAAAACATAAATTCTTCATATCTCCGGACCAGTTGGTGGCGCTGCGCCGAAACGCAGCATGTTGCCTCAAGTCATGCTTGTGATAACATGTACCAAATTTGGTCTGAATCCGATAAAGCGTTGTGGAGATACGGCCTTACGTCGGTTTTCGCAAGCGCTACGTAAAATTTATTTGAGCGGTATTCGAGAACGGTAATTCGAATCAACTTGAATTCCATAACTTTTGGTCGTCAAGGTCTGGAGGTGATCTGGTTCATTTTTCGTGAAATTCGGAGCAACGGCCTAGGAGGAGTTCGAAAAAATAGGTTTTTCGAAAAATTCAAAATGGCGGGAAAACTATTATGACGGAAAATGACGTCATAGGGTGCAGTCGAATCGTCATGAGCTCAGGAATCAGAGGAAAAAAGAATTTTGTTTCTAGCCCTTGTGGTTCAAAAGTTATTAGCATAAACATGAGTGAAACTTTGGACAGCTGGTGGCGCTAGAGGGAATGAGTTGGAGACTCCAAATTTGCTATGGTGATAGTTCAGGCTGTCCTCTATCACTGTGCCAATTTGTATAAGTTTCCCGCAAACGGTTCTATAGGCTGCCATAGACGCCCAGTCGGAAGAAAAAAAAGAAAAAAAAGAAAAAGAAAAAGAAGAAGAATAAGAACGGGAACAGATACAATAGGTGCCCGCACCTTCAGTGCTTGGCCCCTAATAAGAACGGGAACAGATACAATAGGTGCCCGCACCTTCAGTGCTTGGCCCCTAAATAAGAACGGAACAGATACAATAGGTGCCCGCACCTTCAGTGCTTGGCCCCTAATTAGACAAGGCTGTCCATTGTAAGGCTGGAGAAACTGGTTAGAGAGATAGACTGGTCTGGACAAAGGACCTTGCTGGGAAATTACCATCTGACCTACTCCATACAGTTTCACTCCCTCTCAAACCAAAGACTCACACAAGAATATATATGTGGTTTAATGTGAATGATTATTATGTTTCACGAGTTTACATGTTAATGAAATCTGATGTAATATTATAATGCGTATTTGGCTTGCTGTCCGGGGGGAGGGCTCCGAGCTCAGAATTCGGCCCGACCCCAGAGTACTCCCCCCATAACTTAGAGATCATAGGTATCTATGAACGGACCCAGCCGAATGTGGGGTGAAGGGGTGGAGGTGGGATGCTGAGAAATTAGTCATGAGACAGGAGGTAAGGAAAGGCTTTATTTATACTGGCTCCTTCTCGTGCTGATTGGATGATTACCTGAACATGCTCCTCCCGAACTTTGTTACATAAAACTTCATTTAGTATCATTTAAAATGTCTCAGAGTGAGTGGTACAAATGTCTCATTTCCAACTAGATTAAACAAAAAGAAATCAGGTTTTGAGAAGTTTAGAGAAACTGACACACAAAGGGAGGTTGTCTCTGGGCAAATGGTCTCCTACCCCCAAAAGGTGTCAACTCTGAATGTAAATTCCCATTGTTAACATATGAAAGAGGTTTTGGCTATTTAATGGAATGCGGCAGGAGAATCGGGGCGCTTTCTGTATCTAGACTGGCCCGTGATGGCTGGAAGTGACCGAGACTTCCAGCCTCATGTAATTTATTCAAGTTGGGTTCTTTTTATTCATGCTTTATATTGATTATCTTTGAATTGATTATACAATTGACCTGATACCTGATTTAATAAATTGTTACATTTGATTATTCAAACTGATTTTGACCTTGTTCATTTAATAAGTCTAAAAGTAATAATCAAACATTCGCTCACTTTTAGTGATGCATAGATATTATTAAAACCTTTCATTTATGGAGTCAGATGAAATAACGAGTAAATACATATGAGAAATGTATTGCATTTAACCCAAATTACTTTGAGATGCTGGAAAGACGGAACACGCGCAAGAAACCTTCCCGTGCTATTGGAAACCCTCATTGGACCAAAATAGCGCGACTTACACCATTGTCACCTCAACTTTACTCTTTGGTAGCAGAGCCCTTAGGGATTGCGATCCAAAGAAATATAGATATTAAAGGAATAAAAATTGGGGGTAGCATAGAAGCGCAAAAAGTCTTCCAATATGCTGATGATACAACTTTAATAGTGCAAGATGTGGAAAGTATAAGTAAAGCAATGGAGATTGTGCAAACATATTGTAAAGTGTTCATGAGGATTAGAGAAGCTAAAATGTTACCAACTAATTTTGCTTTTAAAGAAGAAGAGCACATGAAAATTTTAGGAATAAACTTTGGGAAAGATGAGAAGAATAGTGTGAATATGATGTGGGATGAGATATTGGGAGGAATGGAAAGGAGATTAAATTTTTGGAAGCTGAGAAATTTAAATCTGAAAGGGAAGGTCCTAATAGCAAACACCTTACTCTTATCCAAAATGTGGTATGCGTTATCAGTAATGCCCATACAAATATGGGCGGAAAAGAGATTAAAAAAATGTATTCTAAACTTTTTATGGGATGGCAAGCCTGCGAGAATAGCCTATGATACGCTAATCGGGCCAGTCGATGAGGGAGGTATTGGATTGATGGATATGGTGCAAAGGAAAAAAAGCATGAGAATTAAAATAGTAAGGAAACATTTAAATGAAGAAAATAAGGGTGACTGGAAAATAATAATGAAATATTTTTTAAATAAATGTGGAGACATGGGGCTGGAAGATGATGTGTTGTGGATGAAACTGAAAAAAAGAAGTATAAAGGGGATTCCGGATTTTTATAAAGAAGTTTTAGATGCGTGGATTGATTTTTTACCACATGTTTCTTTTAACCCACAAGGAAGATAAGTGCTTTTAAATCAACCATTGTTTTTAAATAGACACATTTTATTGAAAAGCAAAGAGGTTTTTTATAAACAGTGGTTTGAGGTTGGGATTAAAAAAGTTAAGGATGTTTTATATGAAGTAAAGGAAGGCTTTTTGCCAGTACAAGTAGTAGTAGATGCTATGGTTGAGGCAGAAGAAGAATTTGATATGACTATTTTAAAAAAGCAATATGAAGATTTAAAACAAGCAATACCAAAAGAATGGGTCAAAAAAATAGAGAGTAAAGAAAGGGAAGATAATAAAATGGAGGTTTTGGTTAAAGTAGGGGAAAAGCATTTTGATTTTAAATTATGTGCTGTGAAAGTGTTTTATATTTGTTTTAGAGATTCTGTTTTTAGAAAACCAATAGCAAACCATTTTTTGGCAAAGGATATTTCCTGAAATTGATGAGAAGAGGATATGGAGTAATATTAATTGGAAGTATCTGGATACCAAAGTAGAATGTTTGGACTATTATATAAGACAAAACGTGATTTTTTCAGAAATGAGGTTGTGTAAAATTGGAATGGCACAGAATGCAATATGTAAAGTGTGTGAGGAAAAGAATGAAGGAATTTTACACTTATTTTTATATTGTACAGAGCTGGAAGAATTGATGGGAATTTTAAAGAAAATTGTGCCGAAGTTAATGGGAAATGTCGGGGAAGAACAAATTAATTGGAATGAAATAATAATGTTTGGTGTAAATGTTAAATGTAAAAATAAGAAAGTAATAAATGTAATATTGGCATTGGCAAAGTACTCAATATGGAGTAGAAGAAACATTGTGAAACAAAAGAAGTTTAAGGTAAATCTATGGATGTTATTCAAAAGAAAATTGGAGGAGTATTTACAAATACTGTGTGGTTACTTGGAAATGGAGGATAAGGTGGACTGTTTTGATAATTTTGTGACACCAGAAGTAAGAGATATCTTGAGTACTGTGAAAGTAAAGCTGCCAATGTGAAAAATGCTCTTTAGAGAAATGGAAAATAAGTGGTAAATGTTAAAGGTTTTATTTTGTATGATGGTTTGTAAATTGTGTTTTACAAATAAAAAAAAAAAAAAAAAAAAAAAAATAAAAAAAGGTGACACAAGTTCAAGTCCCTGCTCGTGGACTTTTTTTAATCCCATATTTTCCTATCATAATAAAAGTAAATAACTCCTAAATATATTTATTTAGACTGGTCCCAGGTAAGCTCCATCCCCACACAAAATAAAATAAGCATTTTTTTAGGCCACTACATAAACACCTCTCATAATGGGAGTGGGGGAACGGATTCCGACAGATGTTTTTTTTACAGGGGGAACAGAATCCGACGGCAAAAAAACAGCCGTCGAGATCCGTTCCCCCTGTATTTTTTTACACAAGGAGGATCTTCTAATATCTATCAAAGTGATGCTAATTCTTAGGCCCCCATAGCCTAGTGGTCAATTCACTGACATATAGAGCTGGTGATTTTTAGGTGAAACAAGTTCAAGTCCCGGCTTGTGGAGTTTTTTTGAACCCATATTTTCCTATCATAATAAAAGTAAAAAAATCCTAAATATATTTCTTTAGACTGGTCCCATGTAAGCTCCATCCTCACACAAATTAAAATAAGCATTTTTTAGGCCACTACATCAACACCTCTCATAATGGGAGTGGGGGAACGGATTCCGACAGATGTTTTTTTTACAGGGGGAACAGAATCCGACGGCAAAAAAACAGCCGTCGAGATTCGTTCCCCCTGTATTTTTTTACACAAGGAGGATCTTCTAATATCTATCAAAGTGCTGCTAATTTTATGCCCCCATAGACTAGTGGTCAATTCACTGACATATAGAGCTGGTGATTTGTAGGTGACACAAGTTCAAGTCCTGGCTCGTGGCCTTTTTTTAATCCCATATTTTCCTATCATAATAAAAGTAAAAAACTCCTAAACATATTTCTTTAGACTGGTCCCAGGTAAGCTCCATCCCCACACAAAATAAAATAAGCATTTTTTAGTCCACTACATCAACACCTCTCATAATGGGAGTGGGGGAACGGATTCCGACAGATGTTTTTCTTACAGGGGGAACAGAATCCGACGGCAAAAAAACAGCCGTCGAGATCCGTTCCCCCTGTATTTTTTTACACAAGGAGGATCTTCTAATATCTATCAAAGTGCTGCTAAACCTTAGGCTCCCATAGCCTATTGGTCAATTCACTGACATATAGAGCTGGTGATTTTTAGTTGAAACAAGTTAAAGTCCCGGCTTGAGGAGATTTTTTAATCCCATATTTTCCTATCATGATAAAAGTAAAAAACTCCTAAATATACTTCTATAGACTGGTGCCAGGTAAGCTCCATAACCACACAAAATTAAATATGTATTTTTAAACGCCATTACATCAAAACCTTTCATAATGGCAGTGGGGGAACGGATTCCGACAGATTTTTTTTTTACAGGGGGAACAGAATCCGACGGCAAAAAAACAGCCGTCGGAATCCGTTCCCCCTGTATTTCTTACACGAGGAGGATCTTCTAATATCTATCAAAGTGCTGAAAATGATTAGGCTTCCACAGCCTAGTGGTCAATGCACTGACTTTAAGAGCTGACGATTTTTAGGTGAAACAAGTTCAAGTCCCGGTTTGCTGACTTTTTCTGATTCCATATTTTCCTATCACAAAAAAAGGCAAAAACTCTAAATTATATTTATTTTACACTGGTGCCAGGTAAGCCCCATCCCCACACAAAAAAATATATAATAAGCATTTTTTAAGCCACTACACCAACACCTCTCATAGTTGGAGTGGGGGAACGGATTCCGACAGATGTGTTTCTTACAGGGGGGAACAGAATCCGACGGCAAAAAAAACAGCCGTCGAGATCCGTTCCCCCTGTATTTTTTTACACAAGGAGGATCTTCTAATATCTATCAAAGTCCTGCTAATTCTTATGCCCCCATAGCCTAGTGGTCAATTCACTGACATATAGAGCTGGTGATTTTTAGGTGAAACAAGTTCAAGTCCCGGCTCGTGGCCTTTTTTTAATCCCATATTTTCCTATCATAATAAAAGTAAAAAACTCCTACATATATTTCTTTAGACTGGTCCCAGGTAAGCTCCATCCCCACACAAAATAAAATAAGCATTTTTTAGGCCACTACATCAACACTTCTCATAATGGGAGTGGGGGAACGGATTCCGACAGATGTTTTTCTTACAGGGGGAACAGAATCCGACGGCAAAAAAACAGCCGTCGAGATCCGTTCCCCCTGTATTTCTTACACGAGGAGGATCTTCTAATATCTATCAAAGTGCTGAAAATGATTAGGCTTCCACAGCCTAGTGGTCAATGCACTGACTTTAAGAGCTGACGATTTTTAGGTGAAACAAGTTCAAGTCCCGGTTTGCTGACTTTTTCTGATTCCATATTTTCCTATCACAATAAAAGGCAAAAACTCTAAATTATATTTATTTTACACTGGTGCCAGGTAAGCCCCATCCCCACACAAAAAATATATAATCAGCATTTTTTAAGCCACTGCACCAACACCTCTCATAGTTGGAGTGGGGGAACGGATTCCGACAGCTGTACTTTGCTGTCGGATTCTGTTCCCCCTGTATTTCATACACAATGAGGTTCTAATATGTATTAAACTGTTGCTGATGTATTGACCCCTATAGCCTAGTTGTCAGTCCACTGGTGTTAAGAAATTTAGGGCTTTGGGTGACCCGAGTTCAAGTCCATGTTTGTGATTTTTCTTGATCCTGTACTCTGCTATCATAATATCAGCAAAAACTCCATAAAAATGATCCCTTAAACTGATGCACTTATTTAAAGAGCTTTCCTGTAGCTCAAACAGTAGAGCATTGATACTTGCAATGCCAAGGTCATAGGTTCGATTCCCAGGGAAACCAGAAACTGATGAGAATACAAAATGTGTACAATGAAATTCAATCTACGTCACTCGGGATCAAAAATCTGCCAAATGCTGAAATGTAAACGATGACAGTTAACATAACACTACAAACAAAACACTATCAACCTTTATTCAAGCCATTACATCAACACCTCTAATAATGGGAACGGATTCCGACATACGTTTTTTTGCCGTCGGACTCTTTTCCCCCTGTATTTCTTACACAATGAGGATCTTCTAATATCGATCAAAGTGCTGTTAATTTATAGGCCCCCCACAGCCTAGTGGTCAGTGCACTGACTTCAAGAGCGGATGATTTTTAGGTGACACAAGTTCAAGTCCCGGCTTGTGGACTTTTTTTGATCCCATATTTTCCTATCACAATAAAAGGCAAAAACTCTAAAATATATGTATTGTACACTGGTGCCAGGTAACCTCCATCCCCACACAAAATATAGTATGCATTTTTTAAGCCACTACATCAACACCTCTAATGGGAGTGGGGGAACGGATTCCGACAGCTGTTTTTTTTTACAGGGGGAACAGAATCCGACGGCAAAAAAACAGCCGTCGAGATCCGTTCCCCCTGTATTTTTTTACACAAGGAGGATCTTCTAATATCTATGAAAGTGCTGCAAATTCTTAGGCCCCCATAGCCTAGTGGTCAATTCACTGACATATAGAGCTTGTGATTTATAGGTGACACAAGTTCAAGTCCTGGCTCGTGGACTTTTTTTAATCCCATATTTTACTATCATAATAAAAGTAAAAAACTCCTAAATATATATTTTATAGACTGGTCCCCAGGTAAGCTCCATCCCCACACAAAATAAAATAAGCATTTTTTAGGCCACTACATCAACACCTCTCATAATGGCAGTGGGGGAACTGATTCCGACAGATGTTTTTTTTACAGGGGGAACAGAATCCGATGGCAAAAAAACAGCCGTTGAGATCCGTTCCCCCTGTATTTTTTTACAAAAGGAGGATCTTGTAATATCTATCAAAGTGCTACTATTTCTTAGGCCCCCATTGCCTAGTGGTCAATTCACTGACATATAGAGCTGGTGATTTTAAGGTGAAACAAGTTCAAGTCCTGGTTCGTGGACTTTTTTAATCCCATACTTTCCTATCATAATAAAAGTAAAAAACTCCTAAATATATTTCTATAGACTGGTGCCAGGTAAGCTCCATACCCACACAAAATAAAATATGTATTTTTAAACGCCACTACATCAAAACCTTTCATAATGGGAGTGGGGGGACGGATTCCGACAGATTTTTTTTTACAGGGGGAACAGAATCCGACGGCAAAAAAACAGCCGTCGAGATCCGTTCCCCCTGTATTTTTTTACACAAAGAGGATCTTCTAATATCTATCAAAGTGCTGCTAAACCTTAGGCTCCCATAGCCTATTGGTCAATTCACTGACATATAGAGCTGGTGATTTGTATGTGACACAAGTTCAAGTCCTGGCTCGTGGACTTTTTTTAATCCCATTTTTTCCTATCATAATAAAAGTAAAAAACTCCTAAATATATTTCTTTAGACTGGTCCCAGGTAAGCTCCATCCTCACACAAATTAAAATAAGCATTTTTTAGGCCACTGCATCAACACCTCTCATAATGGGAGTGGGGGAACGGATTCCGACAGATGTTTTTCTTACAGGGGGAACAAAATCCGACGGCAAAAAACAGCCGTCGAGATCCTTTCCCCCTGTATTTTTTTACACAAGGAGGATCTTCTATTATCTGTCAAAGTGCTGCTAATTCTTAGCCCCCCATAGCCTAGTGGTCAATTCACTAACATAAAGAGCTGGTGATTTTTAGGTGAAACAAGTTCAAGTCCTGGTTCGTGGACTTTTTTTAATCCAATACTTTCCTATCATAATAAAAGTAAAAAACTCCTAAATATATTTCTATAGACTGGTGCCAGGTAAGCTCCATACCCACACAAAATAAAATATGTATTTTTAAATGCCACTACATCAAAAACTTTCATAACCAGAGTGGGGGAACGGATTCCGACAGATTTTTTTTTACGGGGGAACAGAATCCGACGGCAAGAAAACAGCCATCGAGATCCGTTCCCCCTGTATTTTTTTACACAAGGAGGATCTTCTAATATCTATGAAAGTGCTGCAAATTCTTAGGCCCCCATAGCCTAGTGGTCAATTCACTGACATAAAGAGCTGGTGATTTGTAGGTGACACAAGTTCAAGTCCTGGCTCGTGGCCTTTATTTAATCCCATATTTTCCTATCATAATAAAAGTAAAAAACTCCTAAATATATTTCTTTAGACTGGTCCCAGGTAAGCTCCATCCCCACACAAAATAAAATAAGCATTTTTTAGTCCACTACATCAACACCCCTCATAATGGGAGTGGGGGAACGGATTCCGACAGATGTTTTTCTTACAGGGGGAACAGAATCCGACGGCAAAAAAACAGCCGTCGAGATCCGTTCCCCCTGTATTTTTTTACAAAAGGAGGATCTTGTAATATCTATCAAAGTGCTGCTATTCCTTAGGCCCCCATAGCCTAGTGGTCAATTCACTGACATATAGAGCTGGTGATTTATAGGTGACACAAGTTCAAGTCCTGGCTCGAGGACTTTTTTTAATCCCATATTTTACTATCATAATAAAAGTAAAAAATTCCTAAATATATATTTTATAGACTGGTCCCAGGTAAGATCCATCCCCAAACAAAATAAAATATGTATTTTTTAGGCCACTACATCAACACCTCTCATAATGGCAGTGGGGGAACGGATTCCGACAGATGTTTTTTTTACAGGGGGAACAGAATCCGACGGCAAAAAAACAGCCGTCGAGATCCGTTCCCCCTGTATTTTTTTACAAAAGGAGGATCTTGTAATATCTATCAAAGTGCTGCTATTTCTCAGGCCCCCATAGCCTAGTGGTCAATTCACTGACATAAAGAGCTGGTGATTTTTAGGTGAAACAAGTTCAAGTCCTGGTTCGTGGACTTTTTTTAATCCCATACTTTCCTATCATAATAAAAAGTAAAAAACTCCTAAATATATTTCTATAGACTGGTGCCAGCAAGGTAAGCTCCATACCCACACAAAATAAAATATGTATTTTTAAACGCCACTACATCAGCACCTCTCATAATGAGAGTGGGGGAACAGATTCCGACAGATGTTTTTCTTACAGGGGGAACAGAATCCGACGGCAAAAAAACAGCCGTCGAGATCCGTTCCCCCTGTATTTCTTACACGAGGAGGATCTTCTAATATCTATCAAAGTGCTGAAAATGATTAGGCTTCCACAGCCTAGTGGTCAATGCACTGACTTTAAGAGCTGACGATTTTTAGGTGAAACAAGTTCAAGTCCCGTTTTGCTGACTTTTTCTGATTCCATATTTTCCTATCACAATAAAAGGCAAAAACTCTAAATTATATTTATTTTACACTGGTGCCAGGTAAGCCCCATCCCCACACAAAAAATATATAATCAGCATTTTTTAAGCCACTACACCAACACCTCTCATAGTTGGAGTGAGGGAACGGATTCCGACAGCTGTACTTTGCTGTCGGATTCTGTTCCCCCTGTATTTTTTTACACAAGGAGGATCTTCTAATATCTATGAAAGTGCTGCAAATTCTTAGGCCCCCCATAGCCTAGTGGTCAATTCACTGACATATAGAGCTGGTGATTTATAGGTGACACAAGTTCAAGTCCTGGCTCGTGGACTTTTTTTAATCCCATATTTTCCTATCATAATAAAAGTAAATAACTCCTAAATATATTTATTTAGACTGGTCCCAGGTAAGCTCCATCCCCACACAAAATAAAATAAGCATTTTTTAGGCCACTACATCAACACCTCTCATAATGGCAGTGGGGGAACGGATTCCGACAGATGTTTTTTTTACAGGGGGAACAGAATCCGATGGCAAAAAAAACAGCCGTTGAGATCCGTTCTCCCTGTATTTTTTTACAAAAGGAGGATCTTGTAATATCTATCAAAGTGCTACTATTTCTTAGGCCCCCATAGCCTAGTGGTCAATTCACTGACATATAGAGCTGGTGATTTTTAGGTGAAACAAGTTCAAGTCCTGGTTCGTGGACTTTTTTAATCCCATACTTTCCTATCATAATAAAAGTAAAAAACTCCTAAATATATTTCTATAGACTGGTGCCAGGTAAGCTCCATACCCACACAAAATAAAATATGTATTTTTAAACGCCACTACATCAAAACCTTTCATAATGGGAGTGGGGGGAACGGATTCCGACAGATTTTTTTTTACAGGGGGAACAGAATCCGACGGCAAAAAAACAGCCGTCGAGATCCGTTCCCCCTGTATTTTTTTACACAAAGAGGATCTTCTTATATCTATCAAAGTGCTGCTAAACCTTAGGCTCCCATAGCCTATTGGTCAATTCACTGACATATAGAGCTGGTGATTTGTATGTGACACAAGTTCAAGTCCTGGCTCGTGGACTTTTTTTAATCCCATTTTTTCCTATCATAATAAAAGTAAAAAACTCCTAAATATATTTCTTTAGACTGGTCCCAGGTAAGCTCCATCCCCACACAAAATAAAATAAGCATTTTTTAGTCCACTACATCAACACCTCTCATAATGGGAGTGGGGGAACGGATTCCGACAGATGTTTTTCTTACAGGGGGAACAAAATCCGACGGCAAAAACAGCCGTCGAGATCCGTTCCCCATGTATTTTTTTTACACAAGGAGAATCTTCTATTATCTGTCAAAGTGCTGCTAATACTTAGGCCCCCATAGCCTAGTGGTCAATTCACTGACATATAGAGCTGGTGATTTTTAGGTGAAACAAGTTCAAGTCCCGGCTCGAGGAGATTTTTTAATCCCATATTTTCCTATCATAATAAAAGTAAAAAACTCCTAAATATATTTCTATAGACTGGTGCCAGGTAAGCTCCATACCCACACAAAATAAAATATGTATTTTTAAACGCCACTACATCAAAACCTTTCATAACCAGAGTGGGGGAACGGATTCCGACAGATTTTTTTTAACAGGGGGAACAGAATCCGACGGCAAAAAAACAGCCGTCGAGATCCGTTCCCCCTGTATTTTTTTACACAAAGAGGATCTTCTAATATCTATCAAAGTGATGCTAAATTGCATGCCCCCATGGCCTAGTGGTCAATTCACTGACATATAGAGCTGGTGATTTTTAGGTGAAACAAGTTCAAGTCCCGGCTCGAGGAGATTTTTTAATCCCATATTATCCTATCATAATAAAAGTAAAAAACTCCTAAATATATTTCTATAGACTGGTGCCATGTAAGCTCCATACCCACACAAAATAAAATATGTATTTTTAAATGCCACTACATCAAAACCTTTCATAACCAGAGTGGGGGAACGGATTCCGACAGATTTTTTTTTACAGGGGGAACAGAATCCGAGGGCAAGAAAACAGCCATCGAGATCCGTTCCCCCTGTATTTTTTTACACAAAGAGGATCTTCTAATATCTATCAAAGTGCTGTTAAATTTCATGCCCCCATGGCCTAGTGGTCAATTCACTGACATATAGAGCTGGTGATTTGTAGGTGACACAAGTTCAAGTCCTGGCTCTTGGCCTTTATTTAATCCCATATTTTCCTATCATAATAAAAGTAAAAAAAACTCCTAAATATATTTCTTTAGACTGGTCCCAGGTAAGCTCCATCCCCACACAAAATAAAATAAGCATTTTTTAGTCCATTACATCAACACCTCTCATAATGGGAGTGGGGGAACGGATTCCGACAGATGTTTTTCTTACAGGGGGAACAGAATCCGACGGCAAAAAAACAGCCGTCGAGATCCGTTCCCCCTGTATTTTTTTACAAAAGGAGGATCTTGTAATATCTATCAAAGTGCTGCTATTTCTTAGGCCCCCATAGCCTAGTGGTCAATTCACTGACATATAGAGCTGGAGATTTATAGGTGACACAAGTTCAAGTCCTGGCTCGTGGACTTTTTTTAATCCCATATTTTACTATCATAATAAAAGTAAAAAATCCTAAATATATATTTTATAGACTGGTCCCAGGTAAGCTCCATCCCCAAACAAAATAAAATATGTATTTTTTAGGCCACTACATCAACACCTCTCATAATGGCAGTGGGGGAACGGATTCCGACAGATGTTTTTTTTATAGGGGGAACAGAATCCGACGGCAAAAAAACAGCCGTCGAGATCCGTTCCCCCTGTATTTTTTTACAAAAGGAGGATCTTGTAATATCTATCAAAGTGCTGCTATTTCTCAGGCTCCCATAGCCTAGTGGTCAATTCACTGACATAAAGAGCTGGTGATTTTTAGGTGAAACAAGTTCAAGTCCTGGTTCGTGGACTTTTTTTAATCCCATACTTTCCTATCATAATAAAAGTAAAAAACTCCTAAATATATTTCTATAGACTGGTGCCAGGTAAGCTCCATACCCACACAAAATAAAATATGTATTTTTAAACGCCACTACATCAACACCTCTCATAATGGGAGTGGGGGAACGGATTCCGACAGATGTTTTTCTTACAGGGGGAACAGAATCCGACGGCAAAAAAACAGCCATCGAGATCCGTTCCCCCTGTATTTCTTACACGAGGAGGATCTTCTAATATCTATCAAAGTGCTGAAAATGATTAGGCTTCCACAGCCTAGTGGTCAATGCACTGACTTTAAGAGCTGACGATTTTTAGGTGAAACAAGTTCAAGTCCCGGTTTGCTGACTTTTTCTGATTCCATATTTTCCTATCACAATAAAAGGCAAAAACTCTAAATTATATTTATTTTACACTGGTGCCAGGTAAGCCCCATCCCCACACAAAAAATATATAATCAGCATTTTTTAAGCCACTACACCAACACCTCTCATAGTTGGAGTGAGGGAACGGATTCCGACAGCTGTACTTTGCTGTCGGATTCTGTTCCCCCCTGTATTTCATACACAATGAGGTTCTAATATGTATTAAACTGTTGCTGATGTATTGACCACTATAGCCTAGTTGTCAGTGCACTGGTGTTAAGAAATTTAGGGCTTTGGGTGACCCGAGTTCAAGTCCCAGTTTGTGATTTTTCTTGATCCTGTACTCTGCTATCATAATAAACAGCAAAAACTCCATAAAAATGATCCCTTAAACTGATGCACTTATTTAAAGAGGTTTCCTGTAGCTCAAACAGTAGAGCATTGGTACTTGCAATGTCAAGGTCATAGGTTCGATTCCCAGGGAAACCAGAAACTGATCAGAATACAAAATGTGTACAATGAAATTCAATCTACGTCACTCGGGATCAAAAATCTGCCAAATGCTGAAATGTAAACGATGACAGTTAACCTCAAACCACAAACAAAACACTATCAACCTTTATTCAAGCCACTACATCAACACCTCTAATAATGGGAACGGATTCCGACATACGTTTTTTTGCCGTCGGATTCTTATCCCCCTGTATTTCTTACACAATGAGGATTTTCTAATATCTATCAAAGTGCTGTTAATTTATAGGCCCCCACAGCCTAGTGGTCAGTGCACTGACTTCAAGAGCGGTTGATTTTTAGGTGACACAAGTTCAAGTCCCGGCTTGTGGACTTTTTTTGATCCCATATTTTCCTATCACAATAAAAGGCAAAAACTCTAAAATATATGTATTGTACACTGGTGCCAGGTAAGCTCCATCCCCACAAAAAAATATAGTATGCATTTTTTAAGCCACTACATCAACACCTCTAATGGGAGTGGGGAACGGATTCCGACAGCTGTTTTTTTTTACAGGGGGAACAGAATCCGACGGCAAAAAAACAGCCATCGAGATCCGTTCCCCCTGTATTTTTTTTACACAAAGAGGATCTTCTAATATCTATCAAAGTGCTGCTAAATTTCATGCCCCCATGGCCTAGTGGTCAATTCACTGACATATAGAGCTGGTGATTTGTAGGTGACACAAGTTCAAGTCCTGGCTCGTGGACTTTTTTTAATCCCATATTTTCCTATCATAATAAAAGTAAAAAACTCCTAAATATATTTCTTTAGACTGGTCCCAGGTAAGCTCCATCCTCACACAAATTAAAATAAGCATTTTTTAGGCCACAGCATCAACCCCTCTCATAATGGGGAGTGGGGGAACGGATTCCGACAGATGTTTTTCTTACAGGGGGAACAGAATCCGACGGCAAAAAAAACAGCCGTCGAGATCCGTTCCCCCTGTATTTTTTTACACAAGGAGGATCTTCTAATATCTATCAAAGTGCTACTAATTCTTAGGCCCCCATAGCCTAGTGGTCAATTCACTGACATATATAGCTGGTGATTTTTAGGGGAAAAAAGTTCAAGTCCCGGCTTTTGGAGTTTTTTTAATCCCATATTTTCCTATCATAATAAAAGTAAAAAAACTCCTAAATATATTTCTTTAGACTGGTCCCAGGTAAGCTCCATCCCCACACAAAATAAAATAAGCATTTTTTAGGCCACTACATCAACATCTCTCATAATGGGAATGGGGGGAACGGATTCCGACAGATGTTTTTCTTACACGGGGAACAGAATCCGACGGCAAAAAAACAGCCTGTCGAGATCCGTTCCCCCTGTATTTTTTTACACAAGGAGGATCTTCTAATATCTATCAAAGTGCTACTAATTCTTAGGCCCCCATAGCCTAGTGGTCAATTCACTGACATATAGAGCTGGTGATTTTTAGGTGAAAAAAGTTCAAGTCCCGGCTTTTGGAGTTTTTTTAATCCCATATTTTCCTATCATAATAAAAGTAAAAAAACTCCTAAATATATTTCTTTAGACTGGTCCCAGGTAAGCTCCATCCCCACACAAAATAAAATAAGCATTTTTTAGGCCACTACATCAACATCTCTCATAATGGGAGTGGGGGGAACGGATTCCGACAGATGTTTTTCTTACAGGGGGAACAGAATCCGACGGCAAAAAAACAGCCTGTCGAGTTCGTTCCCCCTGTATTTTTTTACACAAGGAGGATCTTCTAATATTTATCAAAGTCCTGCTAACTCTTATGCCCCCATAGCCTAGTGGTCAATTCACTGACATATAGAGCTGGTGATTTTTAGGTGAAACAAGTTCAAGTCCCGGCTCGAGGAGATTTTTAATCCCATATTTTCCTATCATAATAAAAGTAAAAAACTCCTAAATATATTTCTATAGACTGGTGCCAGGTAAGCTCCATACCCACACAAAATAAAATATGTATTTTTAAACGCCACTACATCAAAACCTTTCATAACCAGAGTGGGGGAACGGATTCCGACAGATTTTTTTTAACAGGGGGAACAGAATCCGACGGCAAAAAAACAGCCATCGAGATCCGTTCCCCCTGTATTTTTTTACACAAAGAGGATCTTCTAATATCTATCAAAGTGATGCTAAATTTCATGCCCCCATGGCCTAGTGCTCAATTCACTGACATATAGAGCTGGTGATTTGTAGGTGACACAAGTTCAAGTCCCGGCTTGTGGAGTTTATTTAATCCCATATTTTCCTATCATAATAAAAGTAAAAAACTCCTAAATATATTTCTTTAGACTGGTCCCAGGTAAGCTCCATCCTCACACAAAATAAAATAAGCATTTTTTAGGCCACTACATCAACACCCTCTCATAATGGGAGTGGGGGAACGGATTCCGACAGATGTTTTTTTTTACAGGGGGAACAGAATCCGACGGCAAAAAAAACAGCCGTCGAGATCCGTTCCCCATGTATTTTTTTACACAAGGAGAATCTTCTAATATCTATCAAAGTGCTGTTAATTCTTAGGCCCCCATAGCCTAGTGGTCAATTCACTGACATATAGAGCTGGTGATTTTTAGGTGAAACAAGTTCAAGTCCCGGCTCGAGGAGATTTTTTAATCCCATATTATCCTATCATAATAAAAGTAAAAAACTCCTAAATATATTTCTATAGACTGGTGCAAGGTAAGCTCCATACCCACACAAAATAAAATATGTATTTTTAAACGCCACTACATCAAAACCTTTCATAACCAGAGTGGGGGAACGGATTCCGACAGATTTTTTTTTACAGGGGGAACAGAATCCGACGGCAAAAAACAGCCATCGAGATCCGTTCCCCCTGTATTTTTTTACACAAAGAGGATCTTCTAATATCTATCAAAGTGCTGCTAAATTTCATGCCCCTATGGCCTAGTGGTCAATTCACTGACATATAGAGCTGGTGATTTGTAGGTGACACAAGTTCAAGTCCTGGCTCGTGGACTTTTTTTAATCCCATATTTTCCTATCATAATAAAAGTAAAAAAAACTCCTAAATATATTTCTTTAGACTGGTCCCAGGTAAGCTCCATCCCCACACAAAATAAAATAAGCATTTTTTTAGGCCACTACATCAACACCTCTCATAATGGGAGTGGGGGAACGGATTCCGACAGATGTTTTTGTTACAGGGGGAACAGAATCCGACGGCAAAAAAACAGCCGTCGAGATACGTTCCCCCTGTATTTTTTTACACAAGGAGGATCTTCTAATATCTATCAAAGTGCTGCTAATTCTTAGGCCCCCATAGCCTAGTGGTCAATTCACTGATATATAGAGCTGGTGATTTGTAGGTGACACAAGTTCAAGTCCCTGCTCGTGGACTTTTTTTAATCCCATATTTTCCTATCATAATAAAAGTAAATAACTCCTAAATATATTTATTTAGACTGGTCCCAGGTAAGCTCCATCCCCACACAAAATAAAATAAGCATTTTTTTAGGCCACTACATAAACACCTCTCATAATGGGAGTGGGGGAACGGATTCCGACAGATGTTTTTTTTACAGGGGGAACAGAATCCGACGGCAAAAAAACAGCCGTCGAGATCCGTTCCCCCTGTATTTTTTTACACAAGGAGGATCTTCTAATATCTATCAAAGTGATGCTAATTCTTAGGCCCCCATAGCCTAGTGGTCAATTCACTGACATATAGAGCTGGTGATTTTTAGGTGAAACAAGTTCAAGTCCCGCTTGTGGAGTTTTTTTAATCCCATATTTTCCTATCATAATAAAAGTAAAAAACTCCTAAATATATTTCTTTAGACTGGTCCCAGGTAAGCTCCATCCCACACAAAATGAAATAAGCATTTTTTAGGGCCACTACATCAACACCTCTCATAATGGAGTGGGGGAACGGATTCCGACAGATGTTTTTTTTACAGGGGGAACAGAATCCGACGGCAAAAAAACAGCCGTCGAGATCCGTTCCCCCTGTATTTTTTTACACAAGGAGGATCTTCTAATATCTATCAAAGTGCTACTAATTCTTAGGCC
Source organism: Phoxinus dragarum (assembly GCA_033366665.1). Lineage (NCBI taxonomy): Eukaryota > Metazoa > Chordata > Actinopteri > Cypriniformes > Leuciscidae > Phoxinus > Phoxinus dragarum. Next base: position 32,603 of record JARPMJ010002326.1, read on the forward strand.
CCCATAGCCTAGTGGTCAATTCACTGACATATAGAGCTGGTGATTTTTAGGTGAAAAAAGTTCAAGTCCCGGCTTTTGGAGTTTTTTTAATCCCATATTTTCCTATCATAATAAAAGTAAAAAAACTCCTAAATATATTTCTTTAGACTGGTCCCAGGTAAGCTGCCATCCCCACACAAAATAAAATAAGCATTTTTTAGGCCACTACATCAACATCTCTCATAATGGGAGTGGGGGAACGGGATTCCGACAGATGTTTTTTCTTACAGGGGGAACAGAATCCGACGGCAAAAAAACAGGCCTGTCGAGTTCCGTTCCCCCCTGTATTTTTTTACACAAGGAGGATCTTCTAATATCTATCAAAGTCCTGCTAACTCTTATGCCCCCATAGCCTAGTGGTCAATTCACTGACATATAGAGCTGGTGATTTTTAGGTGAAACAAGTTCAAGTCCCGGCTCGAGGAGATTTTTTAATCCCATATTTTCCTATCATAATAAAAGTAAAAAACTCCTAAATATATTTCTATAGACTGGTGCCAGGTAAGCTCCATACCCACACAAAATAAAATATGTATTTTTAAACGCCACTACATCAAAACCTTTCATAACCAGAGTGGGGGAACGGATTCCGACAGATTTTTTTTAACAGGGGGAACAGAATCGACGGCAAAAAAACAGCCATCGAGATCCGTTCCCCCTGTATTTTTTTACACAAAGAGGATCTTCTAATATCTATCAAAGTGATGCTAAATTTCATGCCCCCATGGCCTAGTGCTCAATTCACTGACATATAGAGCTGGTGATTTGTAGGTGACACAAGTTCAAGTCCCTGCTTGTGGAGTTTATTTAATCCCATATTTTTCCTATCATAATAAAAGTAAAAAACTCCTAAATATATTTCTTTAGACTGGTCCCAGGTTAGCTCCATCCTCACACAAAATAAAATAAGCATTTTTTAGGCCACTACATCAACACCTCTCATAATGGGAGTGGGGGAACGGATTCCGACAGATGTTTTTTTTTTACAGGGGGAACAGAATCCGACGGCAAAAAAACAGCCGTCGAGATCCGTTCCCCCTGTATTTTTTTTACACAAGGAGAATCTTCTAATATCTATCAAAGTGCTGCTAATTCTTAGGCCCCCATAGCCTAGTGGTCAATACACTGACATATAGAGCTGGTGATTTTTAGGTGAAACAAGTTCAAGTCCCGGCTCGAGGAGATTTTTTAATCCCATATTTTCCTATCATAATAAAAGTAAAACACTCCTAAATATATTTCTATAGACTGGTGCCAGGTAAGCTCCATACCCACAAAAAATAAAATATGTATTTTTAAACGCCACTACATCAAAACCTTTCATAACCAGAGTGGGGGAACGGATTCCGACAGATTTTTTTTAACAGGGGGAACAGAATCCGACGGCAAAAAAACAGCCATCGAGATCCGTTCCCCCTGTATTTTTTTACACAAAGAGGATCTTCTAATATCTATCAAAGTGATGCTAAATTTCATGCCCCCATGGCCTAGTGCTCAATTCACTGACATATAGAGCTGGTGATTTGTAGGTGACACAAGTTCAAGTCCCGGCTTGTGGAGTTTATTTAATCCCATATTTTCCTATCATAATAAAAGTAAAAAACTCCTAAATAAATTTCTTTAGACTGGTCCCAGGTAAGCTCCATCCTCACACAAAATAAAATAAGCATTTTTTAGGCCACTACATCAACACCTCTCATAATGGGAGTGGGGGAACGGATTCCGACAGATGTTTTTTTTTTACAGGGGGAACAGAATCCGACGGCAAAAAAACAGCCGTCGAGATCCGTTCCCCCTGTATTTTTTTACACAAAGAGGATCTTCTAATATCTATCAAAGTGATGCTAAATTTCATGCCCCCATGGCCTAGTGCTCAATTCACTGACATATAGAGCTGGTGATTTTTAGGTGACACAAGTTCAAGTCCCGGCTTGTGGAGTTTATTTAATCCCATATTTTCCTATCATAATAAAAGTAAAAAACTCCTAAATATATTTCTTTAGACTGCTCCCAGGTAAGCTCCATCCCCACACAAAATAAAATAAGCATTTTTTAGGCCACTACATCAACACCTCTCATAATGGGAGTGGGGGAACGGATTCCGACAGATGTTTTTTTTTACAGGGGGAACAGAATCCGACGGCAAAAAAACAGCCGTCGAGATCCGCTCCCCCTGTATTTTTTTACACAAGGAGAATCTTCTAATATCTATCAAAGTGCTGCTAATTCTTAGGCCCCCATAGCCTAGTGGTCAATTCACTGACATATAGAGCTGGTGATTTTTAGGTGAAACAAGTTCAAGTCCCGGCTCGAGAAGATTTTTTAATCCCATATTATCCTATCATAATAAAAGTAAAAAACTCCTAAATATATTTCTATAGACTGGTGCCATGTAAGCTCCATACCCACACAAAATAAAATATGTATTTTTAAATGCCACTACATCAAAACCTTTCATAACCAGAGTGGGGGAACGGATTCCGACAGACTTTTTTTTACAGGGGGAACAGAATCCAGCGGCAAGAAAACAGCCATCGAGATCCGTTCCCCCTGTATTTTTTTACACAAAGAGGATCTTCTAATATCTATCAAAGTGCTTCTAAATTTCATGCCCCCATGGCCTAGTGGTCAATTCACTGACATATAGAGCTGGTGATTTGTAGGTGACACAAGTTCAAGTCCTGGCTCGTGGCCTTTATTTAATCCCATATTTTCCTATCATAATAAAAGTAAAAAACTCCTAAATATATTTCTTTAGACTGGTCCCAGGTAAGCTCCATCCCCACACAAAATAAAATAAGCATTTTTTAGTCCACTACATCAACACCCCTCATAATGGGAGTGGGGGAACGGATTCCGACAGATGTTTTTCTTACAGGGGGAACAGAATCCGACGGCAAAAAAACAGCCGTCGAGATCCGTTCCCCCTGTATTTTTTTACAAAAGGAGGATCTTGTAATATCTATCAAAGTGCTGCTATTCCTTAGGCCCCAATAGCCTAGTGGTCAATTCACTGACATATAGAGCTGGTGATTTATAGGTGACACAAGTTCAAGTCCTGGCTCGTGGACTTTTTTTAATCCCATATTTTCCTATCATAATAAAAGTAAAAAATTCCTAAATATATATTTTATAGACTGGTCCCAGGTAAGCTCCATCCCCAAACAAAATAAAATATGTATTTTTTAGGCCACTACATCAACACCTCTCATAATGGCAGTGGGGGAACGGATTCCGACAGATGTTTTTTTTTACAGGGGGAACAGAATCCGACGGCAAAAAAACAGCCGTCGAGATCCGTTCCCCCTGTATTTTTTTACACAAGGAGGATCTTCTAATATCTATCAAAGTGCTACTAATTCTTAGGCCCCCATAGCCTAGTGGTCAATTCACTGACATATAGAGCTGGTGATTTTTAGGTGAAAAAAGTTCAAGTCCCGGCTTTTGGAGTTTTTTTAATCCCATATTTTCCTATCATAATAAAAGTAAAAAAACTCCTAAATATATTTCTTTAGACTGGTCCCAGGTAAGCTCCATCCCCACACAAAATAAAATAAGCATTTTTTAGGCCACTACATCAACATCTCTCATAATGGGAGTGGGGGAACGGATTCCGACAGATGTTTTTCTTACAGGGGGAACAGAATCCGACGGCAAAAAAACAGCCGTCGAGTTCCGTTCCCCCTGTATTTTTTTACACAAGGAGGATCTTCTAATATCTATCAAAGTCCTGCTAACTCTTATGCCCCCATAGCCTAGTGGTCAATTCACTGACATATAGAGCTGGTGATTTTTAGGTGAAACAAGTTCAAGTCCCGGCTCGAGGAGATTTTTTAATCCCATATTTTCCTATCATAATAAAAGTAAAAAACTCCTAAATATATTTCTATAGACTGGTGCCAGGTAAGCTCCATACCCACACAAAATAAAATATGTATTTTTAAACGCCACTACATCAAAACCTTTCATAACCAGAGTGGGGGAACGGATTCCGACAGATTTTTTTTAACAGGGGGAACAGAATCCGACGGCAAAAAAACAGCCATTGAGATCCGTTCCCCCTGTATTTTTTTACACAAAGAGGATCTTCTAATATCTATCAAAGTGATGCTAAATTTCATGCCCCCATGGCCTAGTGCTCAATTCACTGACATATAGAGCTGGTGATTTGTAGGTGACACAAGTTCAAGTCCCGGCTTGTGGAGTTTATTTAATCCCATATTTTCCTATCATAATAAAAGTAAAAAACTCCTAAATATATTTCATTAGACTGGTCCCAGGTAAGCTCCATCCTCACACAAAATAAAATAAGCATTTTTTAGGCCACTACATCAACACCTCTCATAATGGGAGTGGGGGGACGGATTCCGACAGATGTTTTTTTTTTAAAGGGGGAACAGAATCCGACGGCAAAAAAACAGCCGTCGAGATCCGTTCCCCCTGTATTTTTTTTACACAAGGAGAATCTTCTAATATCTATCAAAGTGCTTCTAATTCTTAGGCCCCCGTAGCCTAGTGGTCAATACACTGACATATAGAGCTGGTGATTTTTAGGTGAAACAAGTTCAAGTCCCGGCTCGAGGAGATTTTTTAATCCCATATTTTCCTATCATAATAAAAGTAAAAAACTCCTAAATATATTTCTATAGACTGGTGCCAGGTAAGCTCCATACCCACAAAAAATAAAATATGTATTTTTAAACGCCACTACATCAAAACCTTTCATAACCAGAGTGGGGGAACGGATTCCGACAGATTTTTTTTAACAGGGGGAACAGAATCCGACGGCAAAAAAACAGCCATCGAGATCCGTTCCCCCTGTATTTTTTTACACAAAGAGGATCTTCTAATATCTATCAAAGTGATGCTAAATTTCATGCCCCCATGGCCTAGTGGTCAATTCACTGACATATAGAGCTGGTGATTTTTAGGTGAAACAAGTTCAAGTCCCGGCTCGAGGAGATTTTTTAATCCCATATTATCCTATCATAATAAAAGTAAAAAAACTCCTAAATATATTTCTTTAGACTGGTCCCAGGTAAGCTCCATCCCCACACAAAATAAAATAAGCATTTTTTAGGCCACTACATCAACATCTCTCATAATGGGAGTGGGGGAACGGATTCCGACAGATGTTTTTCTTACAGGGGGAACAGAATCCGACGGCAAAAAAACAGCCTGTCGAGATCCGTTCCCCCTGTATTTTTTTACACAAAGAGGATCTTTGTGTGAAAACTCCTAAATATATTTCTTTAGACTGGTCCCAGGACTGGTCCCCCCACACTTTTGGGATTTTGACGACCAGAGTTCAAGTCCCGGGTCATCGTTTATTTTTTTATTTTTTTTTCATACTTTTGGGATTTTGACGACAGGTCCCGGGTCATCGTTTTTTTTTTTTTTTTGTCTTTTTTCATACTTTCCTATCATGGTTAAATGGCAAAAAATAGTCTTTAAACTGATGGCAGTTAAGCTCCATCCACACAAAAATTGAATCAGCCTTTTTTTAAGCCACTTCATCAAAACCTCCCATAATGAGAGTGGGGGAACGGATTGCGACAGCTGTTTTTTTGCCGTCGGATTCTGTTCCCCCCCTCTCATTTTTCTTAGTAGTGAGGTTCAAATACTCAACAAACTTTTGTTTTGCACTTGTTCCCTATAGCCTAGTGGTCCAAGCACTGACATTTAACACTTTTGGGATTTTGACGACCAGAGTTCAAGTCCCGGGTCATGTTTTTTTTTTTTTTTTTTTTTTTCATACTTTTGGGATTTTGACGACAGGTCCCGGGTCATCGTTTTTTTTTTTTTTTTTTTTTTTTCATACTTTCCTATCATGGTTAAAAGGCAAAAGATATTATTTAAACTGATGGCAGTTAAGCTCCATCGAAAGGATTGTAATGTCCGCAACACTGCTACTAACTCCCATATTTAATAAAAATGCAACGTTTCAACCCTACTGGGTCTTCTTCAGGCAAATGATAAACCACATGTGATACAGAGATATATAGGCCTTACAATCAACTGACCCACCCTGTGATTACAATTAGCTTGAAACTTTTTGGATTTATTATTTAAATACAATGTCTCCTTATGGTCTTAATGAAGATTTTGACATAAAGCCATTCTTATAATGAGTGGACAGTTGTATTGATGTAGCCTGTATTTATGTATGTATATGATTGTGGGTTTAAATACATATGTATATGTGAGTATGCACAGCTTTTTTGTAGGTAATATACTGTTTTTGACTACATTCAAGTTATATGTATATGTGGGTTTTTTTTTTCTTCATAAAATTATTTTGGGGTTAACTATACAACTATATATATATGGAATTGTTTCCTGTGTATGTTGATTGTTTTTTCCATGTAAGTGTTCTCTTAATTAAGTAATGAGTGGGGTTATTAGGCTTGTTCAGACCCAATCAAGCTAATTGTAATCACAGGGTGGGTCAGTTGATTGTAAGGCCTATATATCTCTGTATCACATGTGGTTTATCATTTGCCTGAAGAAGACCCAGTAGGGTTGAAACGTTGCATTTTTATTAAATATGGGAGTTAGTAGCAGTGTTGCGGACATTACAATCCTTTCGTTTTAATATTCCTTTTTGTCCAGCACCTGCCAGAAGTTGGGATGTGCACACAATAACCCCTTTTTAATATATATTGATACTTCATTTGTGTAGCACTCCCTTTATCTCCCTTGATAAATCACTTGCCCCTTTGACAATTAAGCCATGTCTGAGGAAGAAACCTACGCCAGCCCAAGTGGCATTTTTGAATTTAACCAAGAGGATTATGACCGGATTATGCTGAAGGAGTCCATCTTTGATGAGGATACAACAGATCCAAAGGAGGGTGATGCACTGACTCATCAACTGTTTAATCTACAGGAACGAGAGATTAGACAGCATTTGCACGCTGTAACATTAAGTGATTATTTAAGAAAAAAGATCATTCCTCGTGGTCTGAGACTGCAGAAAGCGCCTGCTTTAGGCCAGGACAATCCTACTTTCTGCACACGCTGGTGTGAAATATTAAACAAATGCTCTTTTGATCTGATGGCCCTTGTTATAAGTGAAATCACTGTTCAACTGGAATCGACAAGGGAAGATTTCAAGCAAACAGAAATCAAATTGAAAGTGCTGTCTGACAAGAAAAAACTTGGGGAAATCAAGAAGGAGCTTGAACGCCATCGTATTGACTGCACCAGCGAAATCAGGAGTGTCAAGAGGACCAAGTTTGCACGGGATGCTGAGGATTACAAGCAGAGCAAAGTCTACTTTTGGAGGGATGGAAAACCAGAATCTCAAGCCAAATCGCAGCACAACCAGGGACAACGAGCACGACCTGTACGCCAACGACAACAAGGAAACAGAAAATCATGGTTGTCTTCCTCATCGTATGATTCAGGCTCAGATGTGAGTGGTCAATCAGAGCGCGGAGTGTCTTTTTTAGGATACGGCCTGAGAAAACCTCAAAATGTACAACGATGGCGGAGAGCAGACCCGTTTCCAAGAAAAAACGTTGCCGAAGAAGTCAGCGAAAAAGGTCGCAGACAACCCCGTATTCAGACCAGCAGGAGAGTACGGTAATTAATCTTTCTGAAAAAACTTTGTCTGAGGCTTGTACGTCAGCCTTAAGCAAAGGACTGAGTTTTGTTCCAACTACTCATACGAATGACTTTGAGACTATTATTGATTTTCAGAAGTTCTTTCGCAATCTTAGATTGAGGGAGTTTTTCCATTCTGATATGAAGGACAGTTCAACCAGGAGTGTTTCCTCTCTGGACCAAGTCCGTTCGCCTGTCACCTCTGCCCCTAGTGACTTGTCCCATAGTCGCTTTAAGAAAAGATCGACATTCATTCCTCCTAGGCACCGTAATGCCTCTCTGGATACGTATTGTCGTTTAGTTGAGAATGATGTTAAGGGTCTACTAAAAAATAAAAAAGAATATAAAGTGTACAATAACCTGACTAAAGAGGAAAGAGAAGCTATAATGGATTTGAGTAAGGACAATAAGATTGTGGTACGGCCTGCTGATAAAGGGGGAGCTGTTGTTTTGCAAAATGTTGTGGATTATGAAAAGGAAATTAAAAGACAATTAAGTGATTGTACATTCTATGAGAGATTATCATTTGATCCCACTAATAGGTTGAAGAACGTGGTATATTCCCAATTAGAACATCACTTTAATAATGGCGAGTTTGATAAGAGTGCCTTTGAGTTTCTCAAGGTTGAACATCCAGTGATCCCTGTAATTTATACACTCCCTAAAATCCACAAGGGCTTAGATATCCCTCTGAAGGGAAGACCTATTGTCAGTGGGATTGGTAGCCTAACTGAAAATATATCTGCCTTCGTTGACTATTTTATTAAATCAGAAGTGGTTACCCTCCCCTCTTATACACGTGACTCTATCGATTTTATCAATTCGCTAAAAAACCTTTGATTTTATTTCTGATGATTGCTTATTGGCCACGTTTGATGTCAGAGTTTGTACACAAATATTCCACATGATGGTGGCCTAGAAGCACTCCAGTATTTTCTCTCTTTAAGTAAGGTTGAGCCAAACCTAGCACTGAGTGCATATTAGACTTGGCTAACATAGTTCTTACTAATAATTATTTTCGCTTCCAAGATGAGTTTTATATACAAAACAAAGGCACTGCCATGGGAAGCAAAATGGCCCCTAATTATGCCTGTTTATATATGGGTCTTTTTGAGAATCAATTTGTACTGCATCAGAGAAATCCATTCTATTCTAAGATCTTATTCTACAAGAGATTTATTGACGATATTTTTCTGATTATTGACTGCACAGTGGATGAATTAAATGGCTTTCATGAGTATTTGAACTCTTGTAATGAACATTTGAAATTTACTTTGGAATATGATAAACATCGCATCAGTTTTCTGGATATTCAGATATATAAAGATGGTACGATCTTAAAAACTGATCTTTTTCGTAAGCCTACGGATCGTAACACTATATTGCATGGGGATAGTTTCCATCCCAGGCCGTTGGTCAAAAGTCTCCCAATCAGTCAATTTAATCGTGTACGCAGAATATGCAGCGATAACACATCTTACTCAAAGCAGGCTGCGGACTTGACAAAAAGATTCTTAAATAGAGGGTACAAACAAGATTGGGTTGATTCGGCCAAAGTACGTTTTGATCAGATAACGCAAGATGAGTGCCTTCGATCAAATAAACGCACAAAAAAAACAAATAAGTCTCCTTTATGTTGTGTAAAATATTCTCCACTTGTGTCAGAATTTAGAAAATCTGTTTACAAACATTGGTACATTATTGATTCGGACCCTAAACTGATCAGAGTCTTCCCAGAAAAACCTAAGCTTATTTTTAAGCGTGCTTCAAATTTAAAAGACCTTTTAGTTAAGAATGATATACGTCCACAACTTACAACGCCTTTTCTTAGCATGCCAGATGGTAATTATAGATGTGGCAGTTGTGCCCAGTGCTCTTACACACATAAGTGTAAATATTTTAATCATCCACACACTGGTAAGACATTAACTATTCGTGGCACAATTACATGTAGCACCACACATGTTATTTATTTAATCAGTTGCCCATGTGGCTTATCATATGTTGGTAAAACAACGAGAGCGCTACGAACTAGAATCAGTGAACACAGAAGCACCATCAGAAAAGGAGATGAACGCAGTCCTGTTGCCGCTCATTTTAAACTAGCTGGGCATAATGTCAGCGCCCTTAGATACATCGGGGTGGAGCAGGTCAAAAAACCCTTTAGAGGAGGAGATCATGGTAACAGGCTTCTCCAACGGGAAACTTTTTGGATTTATTATTTAAATACAATGTCTCCTTATGGTCTTAATGAAGATTTTGACATAAAGCCATTCTTATAATGAGTGGACAGTTGTATTGATGTAGCCTGTATTTATGTATGTATATGATTGTGGGTTTAAATACATATGTATATGTGAGTATGCACAGCTTTTTTGTAGGTAATATACTGTTTTTGACTACATTCAAGTTATATGTATATGTTGGGTTTTTTTTTTCTTCATAAAATTATTTTGGGGTTAACTATACAACTATATATATATGGAATTGTTTCCTGTGTATGTTGATTGTTTTTTCCATGTAAGTGTTCTCTTAATTAAGTAATGAGTGGGGTTATTAGGCTTGTTCAGACCCAATCAAGCTAATTGTAATCACAGGGTGGGTCAGTTGATTGTAAGGCCTATATATCTCTGTATCACATGTGGTTTATCATTTGCCTGAAGAAGACCCAGTAGGGTTGAAAACGTTGCATTTTTATTAAATATGGGAGTTAGTAGCAGTGTTGCGGACATTACAATCCTTTCGTTTTAATATTCCTTTTTGTCCAGCACCTGCCAGAAGTTGGGATGTGCACACAATAACCCCTTTTTAATATAAGTTAAGCTCCATCCACAAAAAAAATTGAATCTGCCCTTTTTTTAAGCCACTTCATCAAAACCTCTCAAAATGAGGGTGGGGGAACGGATTCCGACAGCTGTTTTTTTTGCCGTCGGATTCTGTTCCCCCCCTCTCATTTTTCTTAGTAGTGAGGTTCAAATACTCAACAAACTTTTGTTTTGCACTTGTCCCCTATAGCCTAGTGGTCTAAGCACTGACATAGGGGGCGCTATTGAGCAAACAGGAAGTGAGTTGGCAGTTTGTTGTATGCAGTAGGTGAGACAGGCTCACCAATTTTCCGTTTTATTTCATTTTTGTTTTTTGGAAAATAGTCTATTTTGTTTTGTTTTTTTGTTTGTTTGAGTTTTTCTCCCAGCAGCTTGCGCTGTTTGGGGGGACTTAAGCGAGTTTTTGTTCTTTTTGTTTCAAATGGATGGATCAACGGCAATGACTACAGCAATGGCAGGAGGAACATCAACTGGAAATGAAACTGGACTGGATCAAAGACGACGAGATGGACATGGAAAGGACAAAGAAGTAAGGAAAGAAAACGTGAAAAGAGTTTATGCAAAAGAAGCAACAGCAACAATTGATGTTTGGAATGTACAAAATGGAGGAGCAGAGGACATTATAAAAGCTATCAAGGAAAAAATAGGAGTGGGGAAAATACTGGCGGTAAGACCGAAGATGAACAAACAATATGAAGTGACTTTTGAAAAGGAGGAGGACTGTGATGTACTTCTGAATGGACTACAAATTAAAGGACAGACATGTGAAGTTCGTAAACTACAGGAACGGGAGTATGTAGTATCGTTCATGCATCTGCCTGTTTACCTGGATGACGATGACATAATTGAGAAGTTGCAAGGATGGAGAGTGACACCCGTAACGCAGATAAAACGGAGGGTTTATCCAGGAACGGATATAGAGGATGGAACGAGATACCTCAAAGTTAAGTTCCCAAAGGAGGTGACATCATTGCCTTACAGCACTAGATTCGAGACAGCGGAGGGCGTACAACACTTCAGGATAATTCACAGTAAGCAAGTTAAGACTTGTAGATTGTGTTTAAGTCCTGAACACATCGTCAAGGACTGTCCCGAGTTTAAGTGCTTCAAGTGTGAAGAGCAAGGGCACTTTGCTAGAGATTGTACGGCGGTGAAATGTCCAGAATGTGATAAACCCCTGATTAAATGTGAATGCTGGATGGGGAGTAATGAAGAGGCAACAGAGGAGCAACGATGGATTGGCAGGCAGAAGCATGGCGAGACTGCAGGAAATTTGAGCATGATTGAAGTGACTGAGAATAATATGCAACAGGAGATAACAGAGAGTGGAGAAAATGAGCAACTGGAGGAAAATAATCAACAAGAGGAGGAGGAGGACGAGGAGGAAGAAGAAGAGGAACGAATGGAGAAAGAAGAGACTGAAATGGTGGATATGGAATCAAGGAACGCAAAAGAAGGAAGTAAGGATGAGGGGAAAATCGAGAAGGACAAAATGCACGGGGAACAACAGGAGAAAAGGGGAGAAAGGGAAAAGGGTGGATTCGTAAGAAGAAGTCCCTTGAAGGTAAAGCCAAATCTAGATGTAGCAAGAAAGAAAAGAATGACTGAAACTGATAAAATTAAGATGGGAATAATACGAGAACAAGAACTTCAGAAAGACTAATGATGAATGGGTGTTGTTATTTATTTCTTGCTGGTATGGTTTTAAATCTGGTGAGTTTGAATGCAAGGGGCTTAATAGGTAAAGGAAAATTTGAAATGGTAAATGAACTATGTAAAAAACAAGATATTATTCTATTACAAGAAACAAACTGGAAAGAGAAGTAATGGATGTGGTGAAACAGAAATGGAAAGGGCAAATGTTTTATAATAATGGAGATGGAAGGTTGGGAAGGGGAGTAGCTATTTTAATAAGAGAAAATGTAGAAATCAATGCAAACGAAGTTTATAATGATAAAAAAGGGAAATGTAATGGAATCAAAGTAAGGCAAGATGATAAGGAATTTGTGTTAATGAATGTTCATGCACCTTCCCAAGAGAAGGAAAAAAGGAATTTTTGATCATTTAAGGGATGTGACAGAGAAATGGAAAAATGTACTTTTTGTTGGTGATTTTAATACTGTTTTTAGTAAAATAGATATGGCAGATGGGATGGTTTTTAAAACAGATGTAGGGAGAAAAGTATTGAAAGAAATAATGGAAGAAAGAGATCTGATTGATGTGTGGAGGGAAAAGAATGAAAGAAGAAGAGAATTTTCTAGAAGACAGCTAGTGGGGAACTTCATGTGCCAGACAAGAATTGATTTTATTTTGAGTTTAAGAGATATGGAATGTTATTTAGAAGATATTTATTATAATGAAACAGGGTTGAGTGATCATAAAATGCTTGTATGGAAGATTGATTTTAACAAAGAAAAAAGAGGGCCTGGTGTGTGGATTTTAAATTCAGAAATCTTGGGAGATGAAAATTATAGAAGGGGAATTAAAGAAATATGGGAAGGGAGAAAGAAGATGGGATGTATTTAGAGGATAAAAGGCTATGGTGGCAAAATGTTAAGTATGAAATAAAAAAGTACTCTATAAATTATAGTAAAAGGGTACAGAGAGCAAAAAGGGCAAAAGAAACAGAAATAAGGAAAAAAATTAGAGAAGAGACTAATAGAAGTGAAATACAGATAAAAAAGATAATATTGTTAGAAGAAGAACTTAAAAAGATTGAGATTGAAAAATGTAAAGGAGCAATATTACGAAGTAAGGCGAAATATACGATCGAAGGGGAAAAATGTACAAAATTCTTCTTTGGTTTGGAAAAGAGGAAAGGAAGGACAGAGACAATAAAAGTATTAAATAACAGAAAGGGGGAAGAAGTGAAGGATATTAATGACATTTTAAAAGAAATTAAAACATATTATGAAGAGCTTTTTGGAACCAAAGGAATAGATGAAAAAGAGAAAAATGAATTATTAGAATATATTACAGCTAAAGTAAGTAAGGAGGATAAGGAAAATTGTGATGAAGAAATCAGTAAGGAGGAAATTTTACAAGCCATAAATATGCTAAAAGGGAAGAAAAGCCCAGGGATAGACGGTTTAGTAAATGAGTTTTATAAAGTTTTTAAGGAAGAAATAAGTGAGATTTTAAAAGAGGTATATCAGGAGATTTTGAGAAAAAGGAAGTAGACCAGAGAATGAGTATGGGATTGATGAAATTAATTTACAAAAGAAAAGGAAATAAAAATTGTTTAGATAATTTTAGACCAATAACAATGTTGAATACGGATATGAAGATACTAGCCAAGATTTTGGCAAATAGACTAAAAAATGTTCTGCCTGAAATTGTAATTACCAACCAAGCGTATGGTGTAACGGGGAGGGATATTGCAGACATAACGAGTGGGATAAGAGACGTGATCAGCTGTTTTAAATGAAAGAAAAAGGAGTGGATATGTAATTAATCTAGATTTCGAAAAGGCTTTTGACAGAGTTTGAACACAGTTTTTTATTTGCCGTTTTAGAAAGTTATGGGTTTGGGAAAAATTTTAACAATTGGGTGAAAATTTTATATAACAACGCAATGACAAAAGTTAAGTGCAATGGCTTTTTAACGGAACCTTTTAAAATCACTAGATCTATTAGGCAAGGATGTCCACTTTCAGCTCAACTTTATACTTTAGTAGCAGAATCATTAGGATTGATGATAAAAAAGGCCAAAAATATAAAAGGTATTAGAATAGAAGAGGGAAGGGAGGAAAAAAAGATATTTCAGTATGCTGATGACACTACGTTGATATTAAAAGATTTGGAAAGTGTAAAAGAGGTAATGAAGACAGTAGAGAAGTATTGTAAAGGTACAGGTGCAAAAGTGAACGAAGAAAAGACGGTGTATATGAGTTTTGGTAGGGTACCAATTTTAGGTGGATTTTTTCATTTTTTAGAGGTAAAGGAGACTAAAATTCTTGGAGTGACTTTAGGGAAAGATGAGAAAGGGGCAAGAGAAAAGAATGTTGGAAATGTTGGTGGGAGAAATGGAGAAGAAATTAATTTTTTGGAGAGGAAGGGCTCTGAGTTTGAAAGGGAAAATTATAGTGGTAAACACATTAATGTTGTCTAAATTATGGTATGTTTTATCTGTGAGTGCAATACCAAAATGGGTAGAAATGAGACTGAAAAGATGTGTTACAGAGTTTGTCTGGGAGAAAAAAACTCCAAGAATTGCTTATGACACTCTGATTGGAAACTTAGATAAAGGAGGGATGGGGTTAACTGATGTGCAATTAAAGAAGAAAAGTATGAGAATCAAAGTGGTGAAAAAATATCTAGACGAAGAAGAAAAAGGGGAATGGAAAGAAACTATGAAATATTTTCTGAACAAATGTGGAGAGGTAAAATTGGGGGACAGTGTTTTATGGATGAAAATGAAGGAGTGGATGTTTAAAGAGGTACCAGATTTTTATAAGGAAGTTTTAAAAGCTTGGGGTTCTTTCCTCTCAAAAATACATTTTAAACCAGAGGGGAGAAAAGAGATTTTAAATCAACCTTTGTTTTTTAACAAAAATGTTGTGAATAATGGTAAAGAAATGTTTTTTAAGAAATGGTGGGAGGTTGGAATTTCAAGAGTGAGTGATATATTTGTATGAGGTAAGAGACGGTTTTTTACCAATACAAGCAATAATTGATGAGTTAGAAGAGGCAAAAGTAGAGTATGACATAAGTTGTGTCAAAAAACAATATGAAGAGATGAAAAAGGCAATACCAACTGAGTGGCTGAATGAAATCCAGAGGGGGGGAGAGAGAGAAGGAAGAATGGAAGTGATTCTTATAACTCAAAAGAAAAGTGTAGAGTTGAAATTGGGAAATGTGAAAATGTTTTACCAGGTTTTTATGGAAGAGGCTTTTAAAAAGCCGAATTCAAATGTGATGTGGTTGAGACATTTTAATGGGTTGGAGGAGGAAGAAATATGGCAAAATATGAGAGGGGCTGTAATAAGCACAGAATTGGAATCCTTAAACTATTTTATTAGGCATAATGTTATTTTTACTGAAATGAGACTGTGTTTAATG
This sequence comes from Phoxinus dragarum, assembly GCA_033366665.1. NCBI lineage: Eukaryota > Metazoa > Chordata > Actinopteri > Cypriniformes > Leuciscidae > Phoxinus > Phoxinus dragarum. The sequence goes on from JARPMJ010002326.1 coordinate 48,135, forward strand.
AAAAAAGAACAAAATGCATTGTGTAAGGTGTGTAAAAAACAAGATGAAGGTTTGCTACATTTGTTTTTATTTTGTGAGAAATTAAGATCTTTTTTTAAGATTTAAAGGAAATGGTAAATGAGTTAAGGGGAAAAACAGAGGAGGGAGATTGGCAGAGAATTATAATGTTAGGAATGGTAGAGAAGTGTAAAAACAAAGAGGTTATAAATTTGCTGCTTATGATTGCAAGAAAGGCAATTTGGAAAAGAAGAAATATAGTTAAAATTAGAGATGTTTGGATAGATGTGTGGATATTGTTTAAAAATATGGCGAAAGATTATATGTTAACACTCTATAACTATTGGAGATTGGAAGGAAAAGAGGTAATGTTCTATAAAATGTACACAAATGAAGTCGAAAATATACTGAAGAAGTATAAAGTCGAAAAAGTGCCATAGAACATAATCTTATGGTTGAAGAATTTTGTAGTATTTTTTTCTGAGATTTTGTTGTTTTTAATTGTGAATTGTCTGTTTTGTTTCTGTAAATTTTGTTTTGTATTTGTTTAAAGTTTTTTAAATAAAAAAAAAAAAAAAAAAAAAGCACTGACATTTCACACTTTTGGGATTTTGACGACCAGAGTTCAAGTCCCGGGTCATGTTTTTTTTTTTTTTTTTTTCAGACTTTTGGGATTTTGACGACAGGTCCCGGGTCATCGTTTTTTTTTTTTTTTTTTTTTTTCATACTTTCCTATCATGGTTAAAAGGCAAAAGATATTCTTTAAACTGATGGCAGTTAAGCTCCATCCACAAAAAAAATGAATCAGCCTTTTTTTAAGCCACTTCATCAAAACCTCTCAAAATGAGGGTGGGGGAACGGATTCCGACAGCTGTTTTTTTGCCGTCGGATTCTGTTCCCCCCCTCTCATTTTTCTTAGCAGTGAGGTTCAAATACTCAACAAACTTTTGTTTTGCACTTGTCCCCTATAGCCTAGTGGTCTAAGCACTGACATTTAAAACTTTTGGGATTTTGACGACCAGAGTTCAAGTCCCGGGTCATGTTTTTTTTTTTTTTTTTTTTTGAGACTTTTGGGATTTTGACGACAGGTCCCGGGTCATCGGTTTTTTTCATTTTTTTTTTTTTTTCATACTTTCCTATCATGGTTAAAAGGCAAAAGATATTCTTTAAACTGATGGCAATTAAGCTCCATCCACAAAAAAATTGAATCAGCCTTTTTTTAAGCCACTTCATCAAAACCTCTCATAATGAGGGTGGGGGAACGGATTCCGACAGCTGTTTTTTTGCCGTCGGATTCTGTTCCCCCCCTCTCATTTTTCTTAGTAGTGAGGTTCAAATACTCAACAAACTTTTGTTTTGCACTTGTCCCCTATAGCCTAGTGGTCTAAGCACTGACATTTAACACTTTTGGGATTTTGACGACCAGAGTTCAAGTCCCGGGTCATGTTTTTTTTTTTTTTTTTTTCAGACTTTTGGGATTTTGACGACAGGTCCCGGGTCATCGTTTTTTTCATTTTTTTTTTTTTTTCATACTTTCCTATCATGGTTAAAAGGCAAAAGATATTCTTTAAACTGATGGCAGTTAAGCTCCATCCACAAAAAAATTGAATCAGCCTTTTTTTAAGCCACTTCATCAAAACCTCTCAAAATGAGGGTGGGGGAACGGATTCCGACAGCTGTTTTTTTTGCCGTCGGATTCTGTTCCCCCCCTCTCATTTTTCTTAGCAGTGAGGTTCAAATACTCAACAAACTTTTGTTTTGCACTTGTCCCCTATAGCCTAGTGGTCTAAGCACTGACATTTAACACTTTTGGGATTTTGACGACCAGAGTTCAAGTCCCGGGTCATGTTTTTTTTTTTTTTTTTTCAGACTTTTGGGATTTTGACGACAGGTCCCGGGTCATCGTTTTTTTTCATTTTTTTTTTTCATACTTTCCTATTATGGTTAAAAGGCAAAAGATATTCTTTAAACTGATGGCAGTTAAGCTCCATCCACAAAAAAATTGAATCAGCCTTTTTTTAAGCCACTTCATCAAAACCTCTCAAAATGAGGGTGGGGGAACGGATTCCGACAGCAGTTTTTTTGCCGTCGGATTCTGTTCCCCCCCTCTCATTTTTCTTAGCAGTGAGGTTCAAATACTCAACAAACTTTTGTTTTACACTTGTCCCCTATAGCCTAGTGGTCCAAGCACTGACATTTAACACTTTTGGGATTTTGACGACCAGAGTTCAAGTCCCGGGTCATGTTTTTTTTTTTTTTTTTTTTTCATACTTTTGGGATTTTGACGACAGGTCCCGGGGTCATCGATTTTTTTTTTTTTTTTTTTTTCATACTTTCCTATCATGGTTAAAAGGCAAAAGATATTCTTTAAACTGATGGCAGTTAAGCTCCATCCACAAAAAAATTTAATCAGCCTTTTTTTAAGCCACTTCATCAAAACCTCTCAAAATGAGGGTGGGGGAACGGATTCCGACAGCTGTTTTTTTGCCGTCGGATTCTGTTCCCCCCCTCTCATTTTTCTTAGCAGTGAGGTTCAAATACTCAACAAACTTTTGTTTTGCACTTGTCCCCTATAGCCTAGTGGTCCAAGCACTGACATTTAACACTTTTGGGATTTTGACGACTAGAGTTCAAGTCCCGGGTCATGTTTTTTTTTTTTTTTTTTTTTCATACTTTTGGGATTTTGACAACAGGTCCCGGGTCATCGTATAAAAAAAAAATAATAATTTCAAACTTTCCTATCATGGTTAAAAGGCAAAAGATATTCTTTAAACTGATGGCAGTTAAGCTCCATCCACAAAAAAATTGAATCAGCCTTTTTTTAAGCCACTTCATCAAAACCTCTCAAAATGAGGGTGGGGGAACGGATTCCGACAGCTGTTTTTTTGCCGTCGGATTCTGTTCCCCCCCTCTCATTTTTCTTAGCAGTGAGGTTCAAATACTCAACAAACTTTTGTTTTGCACTTGTCCCCTATAGCCTAGTGGTCCAAGCACTGACATTTAACACTTTTGGGATTTTGACGACTAGAGTTCAAGTCCCGGGTCATGTTTTTTTTTTTTTTTTTTTTTCATACTTTTGGGATTTTGACAACAGGTCCCGGGTCATCGTATAAAAAAAAAAATAATAATTTCAAACTTTCCTATCATGGTTAAAAGGCAAAAGATATTCTTTAAACTGATGGCAGTTAAGCTCCATCCACACAAAAATTGAATCAGCCTTTTTTTAAGCCACTTCATCAAAACCTCTCATAGAGATTTATCAATCTTGCGTCGAAACGGGCGTACATGTTGGCGTAAGATTATGCTTAAACTCCTCTCACCGCCTGATTTATGAAGCTGTGCGTACCTTTGAAATTCAGGTGTACGCAATACCTGCCCTTGATAAATGCCGCGGCTGAAAACGATCGTCATTAGATTAACACACCCCTATATATTCACGTCTCTGCCTCCCCACGCCCTCATTTTACGCCATGGACACACGGAAGACGGCAAAGAGGAGAAACTTCTCCGGGGGAAATCCAGTTTAAATCGCTGGTTGGTTGAGCAAATTACCTATCACAATGCATTATTTTACAGCACGTGTTTTGAAACTATTAGCGTTGAATTTCGCATGACGTCACATGTGGTGTACAATAGTGATGATGATGTGAATAATTGCATGACAATTTCTTCTTATTAGTATTATGATTTTTATTATTAATGACGCTTATTGTTATTTAGAAGAAGAATGTCGTTGTTATTATTATTATTATTATTATTATTTGTATTATTATTTAAAAGAAGAAGAATGTCATTTTAATTATTTTGTCAGTCTGAATAATTTTTTGGTCATTGAAAGCCTTTCATTACTGAACCCAGTCCGTGCGCACCTGCCGGGCTTAACTCACAAAGATAAACACTGAAGTTTATCATTTCTATGTTGTTGTTTTTTTACAGTGGGTCATAATATATCACATCTTTAGTTTATCAGTGCGTTTTGTGGTGTTAGGAATTGTTTTTCTGCGCATTTCAGCACTAACTCAAAACGTGCGTACATGTACACCACCTCCTGAGCTGGCTTAGGATTTGAGCGTGCCGTACGCCAACGTCCATATTGATCAATCGTAAAGTCACCGTGGTTTTGGGTGTACGCCAGGTGTACGCTGGAAATTTGGTGTACGCACTTTTCATAAATGAGGGCCATAATGAGGGTGGGGGAACGGATTCCGACAGCTGTTTTTTTGCCGTCGGATTCTGTTCCCCCCCCCCTCCTTTCATGTTTCTTAGCATTGAGGTTTAAATACTCAACAAACTTTTGCTTTCCACTTGTCCCCTATAGCCTAGTGGTCTAAGCTCTGACTTTTAACACTTTTGGGATTTTGACGACCAGAGTTCAAGTCCCGGGACATCGTTTATTTTTTTATTTTTTTTTATTTTTTCATACTTTCCTATCATGATTAAAAGGCAAAAAATATTCTTTAAACTGATGGCAGTTAAGCTCCATCCACAAAAAAATTTAATCAGCCTTTTTTTAAGCCACTACATCAAAACCTCTCATAATGAGGGTGGGGGAACGGATTCCGACAGCTGTTTTTTTGCCGTCGGATTCTGTTCCCCCCATGTTTCTTAGCAAGGAGGTTCAAATACTCAACAAACGTTTGCTTTCCGCTTGTCCCCTATAGCCTAGTGGTCTAAGTTCTGACTTTTAACACTTTTGGGATTTTGACGACCAGAGTTCAAGTCCCGGGTCATGTTTTTTTTTTTGTTTTTTTCAGACTTTTGGGATTTTGACGACAGGTCCCGGGTCATCGTTTTTTTTTTTTTTTTTTTTTTTTTCATACTTTCCTATCATGGTTAAAAGGCAAAAGATATTCTTTAAACTGATGGCAGTTAAGCTCCATCCACAAAAAAAATGAATCAGCCTTTTTTTAAGCCACTTCATCAAAACCTCTCAAAATGAGGGTGGGGGAACGGATTCCGACAGCTGTTTTTTTGCCGTCGGATTCTGTTCCCCCCCTCTCATTTTTCTTAGTAGTGAGGTTCAAATACTCAACAAACTTTTGTTTTGCACTTGTCCCCTATAGCCTAGTGGTCTAAGCACTGACATTTAAAACTTTTGGGATTTTGACGACCAGAGTTCAAGTCCCGGGTCATGGTTTTTTTTTTTTTTTTTCAGGACTTTTGGGATTTTGACGACAGGTCCCGGGTCATCGTTTTTTTCATTTTTTTTTTTTTTTCATACTTTCCTATCATGGTTAAAAGCAAAAGATATTCTTTAAACTGATGGCAATTAAGCTCCATCCACAAAAAAATTGAATCAGCCTTTTTTTAAGCCACTTCATCAAAACCTCTCAAAATGAGGGTGGGGGAACGGATTCCGACAGCTGTTTTTTTGCCGTCGGATTCTGTTCCCCCCCCTCTCATTTTTCTTAGGCAGTGAGGTTCAAATACTCAACAAACTTTTGCTTTGCACTTGTCCCCTATAGCCTAGTGGTCTAAGCACTGACATTTAACACTTTTGGGATTTTGACGACCCAGAGTTCAAGTCCCGGGTCATGTTTTTTTTTTTTTTTTTTCAGACTTTTGGGATTTTGACGACAGGTCCCGGGTCATCGTTTTTTTTCATTTTTTTTTTTCATACTTTCCTATTATGGTTAAAAGGCAAAAGATATTCTTTAAACTGATGGCAGTTAAGCTCCATCCACAAAAAAATTGAATCAGCCTTTTTTTAAGCCACTTCATCAAAACCTCTCAAAATGAGGGTGGGGGAACGGATTCCGACAGCAGTTTTTTTGCCGTCGGATTCTGTTCCCCCCCTCTCATTTTTCTTAGCAGTGAGGTTCAAATACTCAACAAACTTTTGTTTTACACTTGTCCCCTATAGCCTAGTGGGTCCAAGCACTGACATTTAACACTTTTGGGATTTTGACGACCAGAGTTCAAGTCCCGGGTCATGTTTTTTTTGTTTTGTTTTTTTCATTCTTTTGGGATTTTGACGACAGGTCCCGGGTCATCGTTTTTTTTTTCATTTATTTTTTTTTCATACTTTCCTATCATGGTTAAAAGGCAAAATATATTCTTTAAACTGATGGCAGTTAAGCTCCATCCACAAAAAAATTGAATCAGCCTTTTTTTAAGCCACTTCATCAAAACCTCTCAAAATGAGGGTGGGGAACGGATTCCGACAGCTGTTTTTTTGCCGTCGGATTCTGTTCCCCCCCTCTCATTTTTCTTAGTAGTGAGGTTCAAATACTCAACAAACTTTTGTTTTGTACTTGTCCCCTATAGCCTAGTGGTCTAAGCACTGACATTTAACACTTTTGGGATTTTGACGACCAGAGTTCAAGTCCCGGGTCATGTTTTTTTAGTTTTTTTTTCATACTTTTGGGATTTTGACGACAGGTCCCGGGTCATCGTTTTTTTTTTTTTTTTTTTTTTTTCATACTTTCCTATCATGGTTAAAAGGCAAAAGATATTCTTTAAACTGATGGCAGTTAAGCTCCATCCACAAAAAAATTGAATCAGCCTTTTTTTAAGCCACTTCATCAAAACCTCTCAAAATGAGGGTGGGGGAACGGATTCCGACAGCTGTTTTTTTGCCGTCGGATTCTGTTCCCCCCCTCTCATTTTTCTTAGTAGTGAGGTTCAAATACTCAACAAACTTTTGTTTTGTACTTGTCCCCTATAGCCTAGTGGTCTAAGCACTGACATTTAACACTTTTGGGATTTTGACGACCAGAGTTCAAGTCCCGGGTCATGTTTTTTTTAGGTTTTTTTCATACTTTTGGGGATTTTGACGACAGGTCCCGGGTCATCGGTTTTTTTTCATTTTTTTTTTTTTCATACTTTCCTATCATGGTTAAAAGGCAAAAGATATTCTTTAAACTGATGGCAGTTAAGCTCCATCCACAAAAAAAATGAATCAGCCTTTTTTTAAGCCACTTCATCAAAACCTCTCAAAATGAGGGTGGGGGAACGGATTCCGACAGCTGTTTTTTTTGCCGTCGGATTCTGTTCCCCCCCTCTCATTTTTCTTAGTAGTGAGGTTCAAATACTCAACAAACTTTTGTTTTGCACTTGTCCCCTATAGCCTAGTGGTCTAAGCACTGACATTTAACACTTTTGGGATTTTGACGTCCAGAGTTCAAGTCCCGGGTCATGTTTTTTTTAGTTTTTTTTTCATACTTTTGGGATTTTGACGACAGGTCCCGGGTCATGTTTTTTTTTTTTTGTTTGTTTTTTTTCATACTTTCCTATCATGGTTAAAAGGCAAAAGATATTCTTTAAACTGATGGCAGTTAAGCTCCATCCACAAAAAAATTGAATCAGCCTTTTTTTAAGCCACTTCATCAAAACCTCTCAAAATGAGGGTGGGGGAACGGATTCCGACAGCTGTTTTTTTGCCGTCGGATTCTGTTCCCCCCCTCTCATTTTTCTTAGCAGTGAGGTTCAAATACTCAACAAACTTTTGTTTTACACTTGTCCCCTATAGCCTAGTGGTCCAAGCACTGACATTTAACACTTTTGGGATTTTGACGACCAGAGTTCAAGTCCCGGGTCATGTTTTTTTTTTTTTTTTTTTTTCATACTTTTGGGATTTTGACGACAGGTCCCGGGTCATGTTTTTTTTTTTTTTTTTTTTTTTCATACTTTCCTATCATGGTTAAAAGGCAAAAGATATTCTTTAAACTGATGGCAGTTAAGCTCCATCCACAAAAAAATTGAATCAGCCTTTTTTTAAGCCACTTCATCAAAACCTCTCATAATGAGGGTGGGGAACGGATTCCGACAGCTGTTTTTTTGCCGTCGGATTCTGTTCCCCCCCCTCTCATTTTTCTTAGTAGTGAGGTTCAAATACTCAACAAACTTTAGTTTTGTACTTGTCCCCTATAGCCTAGTGGTCTAAGCACTGACATTTAACACTTTTGGGATTTTGACGACCAGAGTTCAAGTCCCGGGTCATGTTTTTTTTAGTTTTTTTTTCATACTTTTGGGATTTTGACGACAGGTCCCGGGTCATCGTTTTTTTTTTTTTTTTTTTTTTTCATACTTTCCTATCATGGTTAAAAGGCAAAAGATATTCTTTAAACTGATGGCAGTTAAGCTCCATCCACAAAAAAATTGAATCAGCCTTTTTTTAAGCCACTTCATCAAAACCTCTCAAAATGAGGGTGGGGGAACGGATTCCGACAGCTGTTTTTTTGCCGTCGGATTCTGTTCCCCCCCTCTCATTTTTCTTAGCAGTGAGGTTCAAATACTCAACAAACTTTTGTTTTGCACTTGTCCCCCATAGCCTAGTGGTCTAAGCACTGACATTTCACACTTTTGGGATTTTGACGACCAGAGTTCAAGTCCCGGGTCATGTTTTTTTTTTTTTTTTTTTTCAGACTTTTGGGATTTTGACGACAGGTCCCGGGTCATCGTTTTTTTTTTTTTTTTTTTTTTTTTTCATACTTTCCTATCATGGTTAAAAGGCAAAAGATATTCTTTAAACTGATGGCAGTTAAGCTCCATCCACAAAAAAAATGAATCAGCCTTTTTTTAAGCCACTTCATCAAAACCTCTCAAAATGAGGGTGGGGGAACGGATTCCGACAGCTGTTTTTTTGCCGTCGGATTCTGTTCCCCCCCTCTCATTTTTCTTAGTAGTGAGGTTCAAATACTCAACAAACTTTTGTTTTGCACTTGTCACCTATAGCCTAGTGGTCTAAGCACTGACATTTAAAACTTTTGGGATTTTGACGACCAGAGTTCAAGTCCCGGGTCATGTTTTTTTTTTTTTTTTTTTTTTGAGACTTTTGGGATTTTGACGACAGGTCCCGGGTCATCGGTTTTTTTTTTTTTTTTTTTTTTTTCATACTTTCCTATCATGGTTAAAAGGCAAAAGATATTCTTTAAACTGATGGCAGTTAAGCTCCATCCACAAAAAAATTGAATCAGCCTTAAGCCACTTCATCAAAACCTCTCATAATGAGGGTGGGGGAACGGATTCCGACAGCTGTTTTTTTGCCGTCGGATTCTGTTCCCCCCCTCTCATTTTTCTTAGCAGTGAGGTTCAAATACTCAACAAACTTTTGTTTTACACTTGTCCCCTATAGCCTAGTGGTCTAGGCACTGACATTTAACACTTTTGGGATTTTGACGACCAGAGTTCAAGTCCCGGGTCATGTTTTTTTTTTTTTTTTTTTTTCATACTTTTGGGATTTTGACGACAGGTCCCGGCTCAACGTTTTTTTTTTTGTTTTTTTTTTTTCATACTTTCCTATCATGGTTAAAAGGCAAAAGATATTCTTTAAACTGATGGCAGTTAAGCTCCATCCACAAAAAAATTGAATCAGCCTTTTTTTAAGCCACTTCATCAAAACCTCTCAAAATGAGGGTGGGGGAACGGATTCCGACAGCTGTTTTTTTGCCGTCGGATTCTGTTCCCCCCCTCTCATTTTTCTTAGCAGTGAGGTTCAAATACTCAACAAACTTTTGTTTTACACTTGTCCCCTATAGCCTAGTGGTCCAAGCACTGACATTTAACACTTTTGGGATTTTGACGACCAGAGTTCAAGTCCCGGGTCATGTTTTTTTTGTTTTGTTTTTTTTCATTCTTTTGGGATTTTGACGACAGGTCCCGGGTCATCGTTTTTTTTTTTCATTTATTTTTTTTTCATACTTTCCTATCATGGTTAAAAGGCAAAATATATTCTTTAAACTGATGGCAGTTAAGCTCCATCCACAAAAAAATTGAATCAGCCTTTTTTTAAGCCACTTCATCAAAACCTCTCAAAATGAGGGTGGGGGAACGGATTCCGACAGCTGTTTTTTTGCCGTCGGATTCTGTTCCCCCCCTCTCATTTTTCTTAGTAGTGAGGTTCAAATACTCAACAAACTTTTGTTTTGTACTTGTCCCCTATAGCCTAGTGGTGTAAGCACTGACATTTAACACTTTTGGGATTTTGACGACCAGAGTTCAAGTCCCGGGTCATGTTTTTTTTAGTTTTTTTTTCATACTTTTGGGATTTTGACGACAGGTCCCGGGTCATCGTTTTTTTTTTTTTTTTTTTTTTTTCATACTTTCCTATCATGGTTAAAAGGCAAAAGATATTCTTTAAACTGATGGCAGTTAAGCTCCATCCACAAAAAAATTGAATCAGCCTTTTTTTAAGCCACTTCATCAAAACCTCTCAAAATGAGGGTGGGGGAACGGATTCCGACAGCTGTTTTTTTGCCGTCGGATTCTGTTCCCCCCCTCTCATTTTTCTTAGCAGTGAGGTTCAAATACTCAACAAACTTTTGTTTTGCACTTGTCCCCCATAGCCTAGTGGTCTAAGCACTGACATTTCACACTTTTGGGATTTTGACGACCAGAGTTCAAGTCCCGGGTCATGTTTTTTTTTTTTTTTTTTTCAGACTTTTGGGATTTTGACGACAGGTCCCGGGTCATCGTTTTTTTTTTTTTTTTTTTTTTTTTTCATACTTTCCTATCATGGTTAAAAGGCAAAAGATATTCTTTAAACTGATGGCAGTTAAGCTCCATCCACAAAAAAAATGAATCAGCCTTTTTTTAAGCCACTTCATCAAAACCTCTCAAAATGAGGGTGGGGGAACGGATTCCGACAGCTGTTTTTTTGCCGTCGGATTCTGTTCCCCCCCTCTCATTTTTCTTAGTAGTGAGGTTCAAATACTCAACAAACTTTTGTTTTGCACTTGTCACCTATAGCCTAGTGGTCTAAGCACTGACATTTAAAACTTTTGGGATTTTGACGACCAGAGTTCAAGTCCCGGGTCATGTTTTTTTTTTTTTTTTTTTTTGAGACTTTTGGGATTTTGACGACAGGTCCCGGGTCATCGGTTTTTTTTTTTTTTTTTTTTTTTTTCATACTTTCCTATCATGGTTAAAAGGCAAAAGATATTCTTTAAACTGATGGCAGTTAAGCTCCATCCACAAAAAAATTGAATCAGCCTTAAGCCACTTCATCAAAACCTCTCATAATGAGGGTGGGGGAACGGATTCCGACAGCTGTTTTTTTGCCGTCGGATTCTGTTCCCCCCCTCTCATTTTTCTTAGCAGTGAGGTTCAAATACTCAACAAACTTTTGTTTTACACTTGTCCCCTATAGCCTAGTGGTCTAGGCACTGACATTTAACACTTTTGGGATTTTGACGACCAGAGTTCAAGTCCCGGGTCATGTTTTTTTTTTTTTTTTTTTTCATACTTTTGGGATTTTGACGACAGGTCCCGGCTCAACGTTTTTTTTTTTTGTTTTTTTTTTTTCATACTTTCCTATCATGGTTAAAAGGCAAAAGATATTCTTTAAACTGATGGCAGTTAAGCTCCATCCACAAAAAAATTGAATCAGCCTTTTTTTAAGCCACTTCATCAAAACCTCTCAAAATGAGGGTGGGGGAACGGATTCCGACAGCTGTTTTTTTGCCGTCGGATTCTGTTCCCCCCCTCTCATTTTTCTTAGCAGTGAGGTTCAAATACTCAACAAACTTTTGTTTTACACTTGTCCCCTATAGCCTAGTGGTCCAAGCACTGACATTTAACACTTTTGGGATTTTGACGACCAGAGTTCAAGTCCCGGGTCATGTTTTTTTTGTTTTGTTTTTTTTCATTCTTTTGGGATTTTGACGACAGGTCCCGGGTCATCGTTTTTTTTTTCATTTATTTTTTTTTCATACTTTCCTATCATGGTTAAAAGGCAAAATATATTCTTTAAACTGATGGCAGTTAAGCTCCATCCACAAAAAAATTGAATCAGCCTTTTTTTAAGCCACTTCATCAAAACCTCTCAAAATGAGGGTGGGGGAACGGATTCCGACAGCTGTTTTTTTGCCGTCGGATTCTGTTCCCCCCCTCTCATTTTTCTTAGTAGTGAGGTTCAAATACTCAACAAACTTTTGTTTTGTACTTGTCCCCTATAGCCTAGTGGTGTAAGCACTGACATTTAACACTTTTGGGATTTTGACGACCAGAGTTCAAGTCCCGGGTCATGTTTTTTTTAGTTTTTTTTTCATACTTTTGGGATTTTGACGACAGGTCCCGGGTCATCGTTTTTTTTTTTTTTTTTTTTTTTCATACTTTCCTATCATGGTTAAAAGGCAAAAGATATTCTTTAAACTGATGGCAGTTAAGCTCCATCCACAAAAAAATTGAATCAGCCTTTTTTTAAGCCACTTCATCAAAACCTCTCAAAATGAGGGTGGGGGAACGGATTCCGACAGCTGTTTTTTTTGCCGTCGGATTCTGTTCCCCCCCTCTCATTTTTCTTAGCAGTGAGGTTCAAATACTCAACAAACTTTTGTTTTGCACTTGTCCCCTATAGCCTAGTGGTCTAAGCACTGACATTTCACACTTTTGGGATTTTGACGACCAGAGTTCAAGTCCCGGGTCATGTTTTTTTTTTTGTTTTTTTCAGACTTTTGGGATTTTGACGACAGGTCCCGGGTCATCGTTTTTTTTTTTTTTTTTTTTTTTTGCATACTTTCCTATCATGGTTAAAAGGCAAAAGATATTCTTTAAACTGATGGCAGTTAAGCTCCATCCACAAAAAAAATGAATCAGCCTTTTTTTAAGCCACTTCATCAAAACCTCTCAAAATGAGGGTGGGGGAACGGATTCCGACAGCTGTTTTTTTGCCGTCGGATTCTGTTCCCCCCCTCTCATTTTTCTTAGTAGTGAGGTTCAAATACTCAACAAACTTTTGTTTTGCACTTGTCACCTATAGCCTAGTGGTCTAAGCACTGATATTTAAAACTTTTGGGATTTTGACGACCAGAGTTCAAGTCCCGGGTCATGTTTTTTTTTTTTTTTTTTTTTTGAGACTTTTGGGATTTTGACGACAGGTCCCGGGTCATCGGTTTTTTTAATTTTTTTTTTTTTTTCATACTTTCCTATCATGGTTAAAAGGCAAAAGATATCCTTTAAACTGATGGCAATTAAGCTCCATCCACAAAAAAATTGAATCAGCCTTTTTTTAAGCCACTTCATCAAAACCTCTCATAATGAGGGTGGGGGAACGGATTCCGACAGCTGTTTTTTTGCCGTCGGATTCTGTTCCCCCCCTCTCATTTTTCTTAGTAGTGAGGTTCAAATACTCAACAAACTTTTGTTTTGCACTTGTCCCCTATAGCCTAGTGGTCTAAGCACTGACATTTAACACTTTTGGGATTTTGACGACCAGAGTTCAAGTCCCGGGTCATGGTTTTTTTTTTTTTTTTTCAGACTTTTGGGATTTTGACGACAGGTCCCGGGTCATCGTTTTTTTCATTTTTTTTTTTTTTTTTCATACTTTCCTATCATGGTTAAAAGGCAAAAGATATTCTTTAAACTGATGGCAATTAAGCTCCATCCACAAAAAAATTGAATCAGCCTTTTTTTAAGCCACTTCATCAAAACCTCTCAAAATGAGGGTGGGGGAACGGATTCCGACAGCTGTTTTTTTGCCGTCGGATTCTGTTCCCCCCCTCTCATTTTTCTTAGTAGTGAGGTTCAAATACTCAACAAACTTTTGTTTTGCACTTTTCCCCTATAGCCTAGTGGTCTAAGCACTGACATTTAACACTTTTGGGATTTTGACGACCAGAGTTCAAGTCCCGGGTCATGTTTTTTTTTTGTTTTTTTCAGACTTTTGGGATTTTGACGACAGGTCCCGGGTCATCGTTTTTTTTCATTTTTTTTTTTCATACTTTCCTATTATGGTTAAAAGGCAAAAGATATTCTTTAAACTGATGGCAGTTAAGCTCCATCCACAAAAAAATTGAATCAGCCTTTTTTTAAGCCACTTCATCAAAACCTCTCAAAATGAGGGTGGGGGAACGGATTCCGACAGCAGTTTTTTTGCCGTCGGATTCTGTTCCCCCCCTCTCATTTTTCTTAGCAGTGAGGTTCAAATACTCAACAAACTTTTGTTTTACACTTGTCCCCTATAGCCTAGTGGTCCAAGCACTGACATTTAACACTTTTGGGATTTTGACGACCAGAGTTCAAGTCCCGGGTCATGTTTTTTTTTTTTTTTTTTTCATACTTTTGGGATTTTGACGACAGGTCCCGGGGTCATCGATTTTTTTTTTTTTTTTTTTTTCATACTTTCCTATCATGGTTAAAAGGCAAAAGATATTCTTTAAACTGATGGCAGTTAAGCTCCATCCACAAAAAAATTGAATCAGCCTTTTTTTAAGCCACTTCATCAAAACCTCTCAAAATGAGGGTGGGGGAACGGATTCCGACAGCAGTTTTTTTGCCGTCGGATTCTGTTCCCCCCCTCTCATTTTTCTTAGCAGTGAGGTTCAAATACTCAACAAACTTTTGTTTTACACTTGTCCCCTATAGCCTAGTGGTCCAAGCACTGACATTTAACACTTTTGGGATTTTGACGACCAGAGTTCAAGTCCCGGGTCATGTTTTTTTTTTTTTTTTTTTCATACTTTTGGGATTTTGACGACAGGTCCCGGGGTCATCGATTTTTTTTTTTTTTTTTTTTTCATACTTTCCTATCATGGTTAAAAGGCAAAAGATATTCTTTAAACTGATGGCAGTTAAGCTCCATCCACAAAAAAATTTAATCAGCCTTTTTTTAAGCCACTGCATCAAAACCTCTCATAATGAGGGTGGGGGAACGGATTCCGACAGCTGTTTTTTTGCCGCTGTATTCCGTCCCCCCCCCCCCCCCCCCCCCCCCTTTCATGTTTCTTAGTAGTGAGGTTCAAATAATCAACAAACTTTTGATTTCCACTTGTCCCCTATAGCCTATTGGTCTAAGCTCTGACTTTTAACATTTTTTGAATTTTGACGACCAGAGTTCAAGTCCCGGGTCATCCATTTTTTTTTTTTTTTTTTTTTTTTTATCCCATACTGTCCTATCATGATTAAAAGGCAAAAAATATTCTTTAAACTGATGGCAGTTAAGCTCCATCCACACAAAAATTGAATCAGCCTTTTTTTAAGCCACTTCATCAAAACCTCTCATAGAGATTTATCAATCTTGCGTCGAAACGGGCGTATATGTTGGCGTAAGATTATGCTTAAACTCCTCTCACCGCCTGATTTATGAAGCTGTGCGTACCTTTGAAATTCAGGTGTACGCAATACCTGCCCTTGATAAATGCCGCGGCTGAAAACGATCGTCATTAGATTAACACACCCCTATATATTCACGTCTCTGCCTCCCCACGCCCTCATTTTACGCCATGGACACACGGAAGACGGCAAAGAGGAGAAACTTCTCCGGGGGAAATCCAGTTTAAATCGCTGGTTGGTTGAGCAAATTACCTATCACAATGCATTATTTTACAGCACGTGTTTTGAAACTATTAGCGTTGAATTTCGCATGACGTCACATGTGGTGTACAATAGTGATGATGATGTGAATAATTGCATGACAATTTCTTCTTATTAGTATTATGATTTTTATTATTAATGACGCTTATTGTTATTTAGAAGAAGAATGTCGTTGTTATTATTATTATTATTATTATTATTATTTGTATTATTATTTAAAAGAAGAAGAATGTCATTTTAATTATTTTGTCAGTCTGAATAATTTTTTGGTCATTGAAAGCCTTTCATTACTGAACCCAGTCCGTGCGCACCTGCCGGGCTTAACTCACAAAGATAAACACTGAAGTTTATCATTTCTATGTTGTTGTTTTTTTACAGTGGGTCATAATATATCACATCTTTAGTTTATCAGTGCGTTTTGTGGTGTTAGGAATTGTTTTTCTGCGCATTTCAGCACTAACTCAAAACGTGCGTACATGTACACCACCTCCTGAGCTGGCTTAGGATTTGAGCGTGCCGTACGCCAACGTCCATATTGATCAATCGTAAAGTCACCGTGGTTTTGGGTGTACGCCAGGTGTACGCTGGAAATTTGGTGTACGCACTGTTCATAAATGAGGGCCATAATGAGGGTGGGGGAACGGATTCCGACAGCTGTTTTTTTGCCGTCGGATTCTGTTCCCCCCCCCTCCTTTCATGTTTCTTAGCATTGAGGTTTAAATACTCAACAAACTTTTGCTTTCCACTTGTCCCCTATAGCCTAGTGGTCTAAGCTCTGACTTTTAACACTTTTGGGATTTTGACGACCAGAGTTCAAGTCCCGGGACATCGTTTATTTTTTTATTTTTTTTTATTTTTTCATACTTTCCTATCATGATTAAAAGGCAAAAAATATTCTTTAAACTGATGGCAGTTAAGCTCCATCCACAAAAAAATTGAATCAGCCTTTTTTTAAGCCACTACATCAAAACCTCTCATAATGAGGGTGGGGGAACGGATTCCGACAGCTGTTTTTTTGCCGTCGGATTCTGTTCCCCCCATGTTTCTTAGCAAGGAGGTTCAAATACTCAACAAACGTTTGCTTTCCGCTTGTCCCCTATAGCCTAGTGGTCTAAGTTCTGACTTTTAACACTTTTGGGATTTTGACGACCAGAGTTCAAGTCCCGGGTCATCGATTTTTTTTATTTTTTTTTTTATTTATCCCATACTGTCCTCAGTAATCAGTCCTTCACTGACCAATCAGCGTTCATTAGCAGAATGCTAGCGTGTTATGGGCAACAACAACTCCACCTGTAAGAAATCGAAAGGACATAAGTACTCGTTCTTTCAACCTTTCGACCTATAACCCATGTTGAACTTGCAAAACCTACAATCAAATCTAAGATTTCTCAAAGGCAATCGGGAGAAAGAGACAAATTTAGCCTTCTAGCTCCATAGACTCCCATTCATTTTGCACTCAGTCGATCGCCCCCAGTGGAACTCTGGTGGAACTACAACCAAAATTCGGTACAATAGGACTGGGAGTGGCCAGGCTCTCCGTAGACGGGCTCTGGTTCTGCGCAGATTTTGCTCATCTCAAACAAGCCTACTGTCATTACTACAAATGTGGGAATAGGCTCTATGCACGAATGCTGCTGACGTATTTCCAGTAGATTCTCAGCCAGCGCCTTTAGTTCCGTATAGCGCGTTCTATTAAGAAGGAGGAGATGTCGTCACAACACACCGCCCCGCCCCCAGAGGCCGCGTCATCCTCCCCTTTCCGCCATTTTGGGAGGATACCTGCCAGCACCGTTCATTGTTTGTATAGAGGGTTTTCACAGACGACCGATGTTCTGGGCGGTAACGGTATTATACCGTGAAGCTCACGGTATAATTCGAACACTGGGGAAAAGGTATCTTTTCCATGTTAATCAGAGTTTTTGTCCTAACCAGCTGCGACAGTGACACGCGGGTCCGTAATCCGTGTATCATCTGATAATTAAATTTCATATTTGGAATAACGAGAAATTAAAAAACAGCTCCTTTATTAGTTTTTTTCATTTAGTTTAATAATCGGAAAATTAGATTTCGGCTCGATTTCTCATTTTTCGTTTGTGGTTTACAAATCGGTTTATGTGTTGATATTTCGTTCGCACATGTGGCCGGCGCTGAAATGCCCCTTTCATCTGATTGGTCAAACCGCTTCGTCTTCAGTACAGCCAGAATAAGAGTCCGTAAGGCACAATGACAAATCCCATTTTAATAAGCTTTTGCACCACTCGCTGACATTTGATGCAAAAAATGTTTTGCTGGGAACACAATTAGTGCTGCTGTGAAGCTTCGCTTCTAATGTAGCCTACGATACTTGAGAGATCGCAAGCCATATAGCCTACTGACATGGAGTTTTGGTGTTTTATATAGCCTATGTATAGCCTATTTAAGAGCATTGATTTAGGAAGTATAGGTCCAGATATCATATAATGTCTCGTCCGCGCTGCTGGCCAATGGAGGTCGACGTCCGCACACAGCGGCCATCTTGCCACAGAGGGCTCGCTCATTCGTAACATTGTTTTAATGGTGCATGTACTTTTTAACTTGCTCAATTTTCTACCGATTTTCAAACGGGTTGGTTTGTTATAAACGTCAGAGATGTAGTTATGACTTATTATAATATTATATATTTCAACATGTTCAAGCATCCAGAATTATAGCAACATTAATAATGTTTGTAAGAAACCAAACCTTTTGTAAATCTGTCAAGATTTCAGCGAGATAAGAGTATTTGTGTTTGTGCAGATCACTCACCCTACAGAAAGCTTCCCTGTGACAAGATAGCCACCGGATGATGACATTAGAGACTCCGCCGTAAGACATCTAGCCTTTAGTATGTCTATGGTAGCAGGTCCTACCTGTGCTTCATTGTCCCATTGAAAAATGCAAAGGAGGATATGGAATAGTCTTCCTTTATCTGTGAGTTCTGCATTGTCCGTACATGTCCGTACATTAGTTTAAATCGAAGTTGGTCTTATCTTTTTACCCTTGCATTTCATTTATTATAACTTTTGGTCTCTTTTAACTCAATTTAGTAATGTATTTATTTTTTATTACTGTTGTTTTTTTTCTTTGTTTTTTCTTTGTACAGCACAGTGGTACTTTTGTTGTGTTTATTTGTGCTTTATAAATAAATGAAATATGATCAAATCTATTAAATGTAATTTGTAGCTTAATGTATTCGGATAATTACTTAAAGCAGCATTACTTAAAGCAATTAATTTTGAATTATTTGTTTAACACTGATTTTAATTTGAACCACTGCAGAAACTCTCCTCAGATCACAATTCATTAATTGCTATTTGTATTAGATTACATTTCTAATCCAAAGTAAACTATTATGTAACAATTTTTTTATAACCAGCGATTTACAGTGTATTCTAGCCTATAACTTTAGCAGTACAGTTCCTATTAATATTTCACGCACACACACACACACACACACACACACACACACACACACACACACACACACACACACACACACACACACACACACACACACACACACACACACACACACACGTTGGGCTTTTATTTGTGCACATATAATATAAACTATCTGGAGTGTGTGGTGGCTGCTTCATATGGAGCTTCTTCCACAGGCTTTTGGCTGCTTAATTTTTTTACTAACCATCAGATGGCGTAGCGTAGCCGGAGCAACTTTTCTCTATTTACGGATATGTCGAGACCATAGACTAGTGGCGAGTGCCGTGTAGGCTATGAACCACTTACAATAGGCTTACCATAGTAAATCAGAAAAACACATTTTGGAAAAAGAATTGATGATGTATTGACTAAATTTTGAGTGAGCAAATGATGACAGAATTCTCATAGATGAGCTATATCTTTAAGAGTTAAAAGTATACATACTGTTAGTTTTGTATGTTACAGGACACCATGTCCTGCAATAAAGAGCAGTTCACTGTGCTTGTGAATGGCCAGCAAGCACACATTTACAAGCATCGCTTTTCTAAACTGGAGGACATCGATGTCTTTGAAATTTATGGAGATATACAACTGTTTTTTGCAAAAACCTAACAAGGATCCAGGTTTATTGGAAGTGCATATTTAACTTCCCCTAATGAGTTATCATATGCTTAAAAATATGTGCTGGGTAGATTATTTTACAGTAAATTGTAGTCCATTACTATCCACATTGCATCACAAAAATTGTAGTTAGTAATGAATCATTTACTGCCATTGTGAGAATAACATGTAATCAATAAAAAAATAGCTCTGATTAAGAGTATTTTAAAATGTAATATAATTTAACTACAAGTAAACTTAATTTTTGGGATCTAATTATGTAATCCAGATTACATGTCAGTTACTAAGCACTGCATATACACATACTTTCTAACTATACATACCAATTACTTGTGCACTCTGCTAAATACATCTACTTTTGAAAGTAAAGATCTTTCATATAGCATAGCATTCATATCAGAGGGTCATTGACCTTTAATTATTGAGAAATTTACAGGTGCAGTCAGCAATTTTTTTCAGACACAGATGTCTGAACTCCCAGACTGATTTAACTGAAATGGTGTCCTAAAAAAAATCTCTCAAGAATAACATGCTAATACTCCTCATAATATTAATCCAGTGTATGAGTAAGAAAAAAAAAACAGTCGAAAAATGGAAAAGGTACTGCATAAAATAAATGTTATCCATACATACATTTCGTATAGCAGAATGGCTGAAATTGCATACAGCACCTTTAACATCGGTTCCTCTAATGTTGTTGGGTTAAAATAAACAAAAAAAATGCTTGGCTGTCATGTTGTGTAATGATTATATTCACTTCTATGCAATTGAATAAATAATTAAAAGAACCACAAAAAAAGTTCATGGTGTGATTTTTAAGAGCAAGTGAACAATATGATACTTCACTTCATAAGTAAGGGAATAAGGGATTTATAATTTTTTTAAAAGTTCCAATTAAAGTTATTTTCAGCCAATATAAAGTGTTTGGGGTGCAAGGGACATTTAAAATAGAATTAGAAAGAGAAATGCAGAAAATTATATAAAAATCATGTTATTCAATTAATTTGATCAAGCAATTTGCACTAAATAACACATGGGGCCTTGTGGGATCTGAGTCTTAAAAAATAAATATATTGTTCAAAAGTCATATTGTTCAAAAAACATTTCAACATATACGCCCTCTGGTGATTATAAGTATAGGGTAACCATGTCTACTGCTCTCTGTTGACATTCTATTTAGATTCATCTCAAGGTGGCAGCAGAGGTCTGCTTTCGTTTCTCAACGCCTTCATTCATCATTTAAAAAAACAATAAAGTTCCAGGCTATTTAAGAGTTATTTCTGGCTTTCATTTACAAAGTTAAACTTTTTAAAATTAATTTAACTGACGCTTTTATCCAAAGAAATAGAACAAGAGATTCATCTTACGTAAAGAGGCAATACAAAGTTGCAGGCATCGTTCAGAATAATTAAGGAATAGTGAAATAAAATAGATTTTCTGTTTTTTTTTTATTATTTAATGGTCTGTCTCTTTTTTTTTGCCTAAAGGAAAAGCCTAATCTGATTCTTGCAAATTTATTTACAGGCCTAAAGCATTGATCATTGTTTTTTTTGTATAAAACCACGTTTAAAAGTTAAAACTCCTCCAAGATTGTTGCTCATTGTAAATATTAATAATGAATATGAAGAAGCTTTGGTTTATTACTGTCATGAAAAACACACATGAATGTTTATTTTATGATTTAATCAGAATACCCTCTGCGTTATGTTTGAATAAATCACAATAGTAGGCCTACTTTCTTGAGTATCATACATAGCGGCACATTTAAGAACACAATAATAATAATAATAATAAACTTGTACAAAACTATTTGTAGGCCTATTGCTATTTGTATTTTTTATGTATCTGCATCTAAAGTAATTCACAAGAAATGGCAAATTCTAGTTGATAAGACATACAAACAGACAGACAGACAGACAGACAGACGATAGATATACAGACAGACAGACAATAGATAGATATACAGACAGACAGACGATAGATAGATATACAGACAGACAGACGATATATAGATATACAGACAGACAGACGATAGATAGATAGATGGATAGATAGATATACAGACAGACAGACGATAGATAGATATACAGACAGACAGACGATATATAGATATACAGACAGACAGATGATAGATAGATATACAGACAGACAGACGATAGGTATATATACAGACAGACAGACGATAGATAGATATACAGACAGACAGACGATATATAGATATACAGACAGACAGATGATAGATAGATATACAGACAGACAGACGATAGGTATACAGTATATACAGACAGACAGACGATAGATAGATATACAGACAGACAGATGATAGATAGATATACAGACAGACAGACGATAGATAGATAGATAGATAGATAGATAGATAGATATACAGACAGACAGACGATAGATAGATATACAGACAGACAGACGATAGATATACAGACAGACAGACGATAGATAGATATACAGACAGACAGACGATATATAGATATACAGACAGACAGACGATAGATAGATATACAGACAGACGATAGATACAGACAGACAGACAGACAGACGATAGATAGATATACAGACGATAGATAGATATACAGACAGACAGACAATAGATACAGACAGACAGACGATAGATATACAGACAGACAGACGATAGATATACAGACAGACAGACGATAGATAGATATACAGACAGACAGACAATAGATAGATATACAGACAGACGATAGATAGATATACAGACAGACAGACGATAGATACAGACAGACAGACGATAGATAGATATACAGACAGACAGTAGATAGATATACAGACAGACAGACGATAGATAGATATACAGACAGACAGACGATAGATAGATATACAGACAGACAGACGATAGATAGATATACAGACAGACATATGATAAATATACAGACAGACAGACGATAGATATACAGACAGACAGACGATAGATAGATATACAGACAGACAGACAATAGATATACAGACAGACAGACGATAGATAGATATACAGACAGACAGACAATAGATAGATATACAGACAGACAGACGATAGATAGATATACAGACAGACAGACGATAGATACAGACAGACAGACGATAGATAGATATACAGACCGACGATAGATAGATATACAGACAGACAGACATATGATAAACATACAGACAGACAGACGACAGACAGACAGACAGACAGACAGACAGACAGGCAGGCAGACAGACAGACAGACTGTACAGACAGACAGACAGACAGACGATAGATAAATAGACAGACATACATACAGACAGACAGACAGACAGACAGACAGACAGACAGACTAATAGATAGATAGATAGATAGATAGATAGATAGATAGATAGATAGATAGATAGATAGACGATAGATACAGACAGACAGACGATAGATAGATATATAGACCGACGATAGATAGATATACAGACAGACAGACGATAGATATACAGACAGACATATGATAAATATACAGACAGACAGACGACAGACAGACAGACAGACAGACAGACAGACAGGCAGGCAGACAGACTGTACAGACAGACAGACAGACGATAGATAAATAGACAGACATACATACAGACAGACAGACAGACAGACAGACAGACTAATAGATAGATAGATAGATATACAGACAGACGATAGATAGATATACAGACCGACGATAGATAGATATACAGACAGACAGACGATAGATATACAGACAGACATATGATAAATATACAGACAGACAGACGACAGACAGACAGACAGACAGACAGACAGGCAGGCAGACAGACAGACAGACTGTACAGACAGACAGACAGACGATAGATAAATAGACAGACATACATACAGACAGACAGACAGACAGACAGACAGACTAATAGATAGATAGATAGATAGATAGATAGATAGATAGATAGATAGATAGATAGATAGATAGATAGATAGATAGATAGATAGATAGATAGATAGATAGATAGATAGATAGATAGATAGATAGATCACGAGTAAAACTACATCACCACATGCCTCTTGTAATGGTCCAGTTCTTCAGTAGCATTTCTGCGCATGCGCAGCCACCCAGACTGAAACCAGGGAGAGAGAGGAGGATTCAAACTTCCGGTGGTGTGTCATGGCGGCGTGGTGGAGTATGCTTGAAGTGAAAAACTAAACCAAACCCCCCTCCTCCCTCCACCTCCTCCTCTATTCTCCTCCTTGATTATTTTGCGGAGCGGTTTAGGGGGTATTTGGTGCACCCGGGGCGATTCGGAGCAGGAATAGGGATCGCAAAAGTGATTGATAGGAGACATAGCGGCGCGCGCATCCGCCTGAGCATGGCGGCGCACAAGCCCGTGGAATGGGTCCAGGCCATCATTAATAGATTCGACGAACAGGGTAAAGAAAACATTGCTTTGGGATTTTGACATTTCGAGGCCAAAAAGCGAGCATGCAAACGATGAAATGCTTGGTGCCTATGCATGTATATGCGTTGTTTGTGTTGAAGATGTGAGGTTGGAGGTTTTGGGCTTGCACTGGCCAAATACAATAACGTTACGTGAATGTCTTGATTCAGGCCTGATGTGTTTGCATTTGGCCAGCAAAAGCCAAATATTGGGTAGTAGGGTCGTGATTGATTTGATGAATGTCGCTCGCGCGCACTGGCTAAATATAAACAAAAGGAATCAGACTCCCTCCGTGCTTGTTGACATACAGAGAGATGAGATTGCATAGAGCAGCCTTACAGGAACCCACAGACGACCTGTTCACACAAACACGTTTAAATCAAACTTGAACAAAATAATCATGTCATTTAACAATGCTTTGTTTTTGAAAGTTGTCAGAAACTTTAACAAGGTGTTGAATGCAGAATAACGCATCAGCCTGAAGTGACAATGACAGCACAGGGGTTTTGACAGGTACTTGAGCATAAGTAATATATCATGGATTTAATATGATTGTCTGTCTGTGGATTCTGCTACATAGAACCTTAAAGGTGCACTCTCTTTTTTTTTTCCTCCTTTTTTTTTTTGCTAATAAAAAGTTTGACAGCTAATGAAATGAACAGCACTTTTGAAAAATAAAGGCTTTATAATGATGCACACTAATGGCATGAGTTAGAGGCTCCAGTCACTTCAGTCTTCTAAAAAATATATTTTTTCTACTATTGGGACAATTAGGGGAGAACGAAAACATACTAAAAACGCCTTTATTAAATTCTATACTAAATAAGCTGGGCATTTTAAGCTTCTTTTAGTGGTTTGACGTGCATACATTCCTCTGATTTTGCTCTTAGCGGTTTTGTTCCTGAAAAAGTTTGCTTAGTTGTACTAGTATTAAATGTTCACGTGTAATGTATATACTTCAAATCCTAAAAGTAATTTTTTTGTTATTACTCAAACAATATGATATTAATGACATAAAAGGCCATTAAAGATTCTTAAAAGGAGTAGCCTTCACTTTCATGATTTCACTTCTTAACACACTTATAGTGCACATCTAATCATGTAAAATTAAAGTACATTTGAAATCATAGTTTTAATAATCTTTTGTCACACTTTAAAGTAGCCTTAGTTGGATGTTTTGAGATCAACATACTAAAATGCATGTACAGTACTCAATTTTAACTGTAGTGTTATTCAATTATACATTTAAAGTACATACTTTTTAAATATACTAAATTGCAACGTCATCATTACAAATGTGTAATACAATGCATGAGTCATGACTCATGACATACAAGTTTCAATATAACGTTAAATTTATCAAAAATTCTTGTTTGTATTTCAAAGACAATAGAAGTCATTTCTAATCAAATGGCAATAACATGTCTTTAATTAAATGCAAATAACATGATGCATTTTATTGTCCAAAAACATTGCATTCACTTTGCACGTAAGTATCATTTAAAGTATATTATTATCCATTAATAAGTACTCTTTTTGGAAGTACACTAAAGTGTACTTTCCCCCCACCCCCAGGGTGTTCTTGTTATTCTCAAGTTTAGAGGCTTTTCACAGGGTTTGGCTTCTCATACTGCAGATTATGGGCTCATAACAGTTTAATGAAAGTGTAAAAAGGAGTTTAGCCTTTTTTATCGCTAAGCCGGTTGAGTTCATTTTAAATTAGAGAGCTTAAGGCACTTGTTTGGTGGAAGCGTAATGCGCTCCTCTGTATGTTCTCATGATTTGAATGACAGCTGCTCAACACAATTGCAATTACAAGCAGATTATAAATTGCAGGATTCCTGAATGGAAACTACCGGATAACACAAGGATCTATTGTTTAAGCTGATCAGCAGTGATGTGTGGCTTTTTCCTGCTTGCAATAGGCAAGTTCTCAGTGGTGGTGTATTGCCTTGTCAGCAGCTGTATGAATGCAAAGAGCACCTTGAAACAATGACCTCACAGATGCCCATTGCATGGTCATGGAAAACTAATCTGTCCTCTCTTGGGGAACGCTCTGAGTCAGGAATGAGAGGTTGATGAGGCATTGTGTTCTACATAGATGCCGGTTTGAGAGATTTTTAAAAGCTTTTACCTGAATGAAGATGACACTTGTTTGGATATATTTTTTTTGGATGGTAATTTAATTTAGAGAGAAAATTTTGACGTGATGTTGTTGGGTATTTTCCGTTCAATTGTTTTTGTCATAAAATATGTAAAGCTCCACTAAAGTGCCTTGAAACGCGCGGCATTATTCAATGTATTGGCGTAATTTCCACTGAAACAGGCAGACAGGATGGGACATATCAAACAGCTCCTCCCCTTTTTTTAAATAGCCAATAGCGTTTTCATTTATATCACCGCTCGTCCAGAAGCCATTGAGTTCAGTAAAGCCGCAGTTTCCTCCTTACCTCTCTCCTCCTAATACCTTTCTCTGGACCAGAGCAGACTGTTCCGGTGACACTAACGTCAAAATACTTAATTCTCCAAACTTTTCTTCTCATTTTCCAATGGCAAGCATATGTGACCCTGGACCACAAAACCAGTCAGATAGGTCCTTTTTTTTATATATTTTTACATAACCTGAAAGCTAAATAAATAAGCTTCCCATTGATGTATGGTTTGTTAGGATAGGACAATGTTTGGCCGGAGATACAACTATATTTTAAAATCTGGAATCTGAGTGTGCAAAAAAAATCGAGACATTGAGGAAAATCGCCTTTAAAGTTGTTCATTTATGTTCGCGATTGTGCTGCATTCACTCTAATATCTTTATATCAAAAATAAACGTTTTATATATTTTACGGTAGGAAATTTACTAAATATCTTATGGAACATGATCTTTACTATCCTAATGATTTTTGGCATAAAAGAAAAAATCGATAATTTTGACCCATACCAGGGAACTACACTAACCTTTTCCACTGGTGGCACTTGCGCTACTAACTTTTTTCAGTTACTGGCGCAAAACATGATTTGGTCGCACAAATTATTTATAGTAAGCCGCTCTGGATAATAATGAACAATAATGAAACTGTATTGCATACAGATGTGCTTTTATTTTACCTGCCATCTTTTAAACCACATGCCGCCTTGTTTTCTTTAACATTGGTTGGGATAGATTTACTGCAATAGAAAATACAGTACACAATAATGTGCAAAATTAATTTATTTGGATTTCAACATGCTATAATGGTTGGCACAGATGGGCAGACTCCTGAACTCTTAAAATAAATATAATCAATAAAATAATATAATAAAAGATTTTCAGCAGCTATTGACTATTCGGTATTGAAGATTTAAAAAAAAAAAAACAATGCATGTCCACTTCACAATTAAGTGAAATATAATAAGCCACAAATAAGGCTATATTATAAGCTACATTGAACTTAATTATCAATTCAGATTCCTCACTTGCTCGGTTTTGCTTGACGCCGAAATGCAGTAGGGGAGTGCTGCTGCGTCACGGGATATGTACATGTCTATACATTTCGCCTGCTTCATACTGTCATTGGTGAAGCTTCAATTTACATGAAGCTGTGTTGACGTGGACACTTTAATCGGATTGACGGCTCAATCGGACTAAAAAAATCTTCATGTAAACACCTTAATCGATCGGATTGTGCTCGATCCGAATGCGATTTCGATCGGATTGAAAGGGGTGGTTTATTCCTTTTGTAATGCGATCGAGAGAACATGTCAACACTTGTCAGATTGAAAACCGAAACTGAAAGGAGTGGGACTGCGCGTACAATGACGTATGACGCGCGGAACGAGCTGTTCTTCCTGTTGAATAAAGTGTCATATAAATAAGTGTCCCGTCATTCTAAAATTCTCATTTCACTCAGCGCCTGTGAAGTGAAGCAGGACAACGTCCCACTAATTGTTTTGGATTCTCATCCACAGACTGGTTTTGGCCGCGGGGGAGGGGCATTTTTACTGCGTGATAAATATAAGCAGCCCGGCAAAACGGTTCAATGCTCATTGTCTCCAAATCATGACCAAAGACGAATTAATATTACGTCTGCTGTTTAAAACAAATAAAGAACCAATAGAGGAGAATAGTTATGCGCGAACAGCGGGAAACGTGTGGACATAAACGCGCACATCAACCCGATTTCTTTATAAGTCGCGGCTGAAGCCAACTTTGCGTTGAATGCTCAAGCACGTTATAAAACATATTCTTAAAATACAAATTTCTGTTTTAATAAATGCTCATAGTAAATCATAGCATATTGCCTAAAACATAAGGTAGGTACAAAAATAATCAGTGATACATTTGCGACCCATTTAAAATTAGGGTCGCAATGGCATTTCAAAAGGTCGCATATGCGACCATTTTGGTCGCAGTGTAGTTCTCTGCATACAATGTATTATTGGCTATTGCCACAAATATGCGACTTGTGACTGGTTTTGTGATCCAGGGTCACATATTTAGTCTTTGTAGATCGTTCCCGATCCCCTGTATAGAAATGTGGAATTTTCAATGTGCCATTCACCATGTAGAAAATAGTAAAAGTGTGAACAATTGACCGATTTTAGCCACAGCTTCAATGTCTATTTATGGTTGGTGTAGGGGGCGGGATGCTTTAGATTCTAGAGAGCATTTGATTGGACAGAAAATCTGATGAGATGCTGCAGAGTGATGTCATCAAAATCATTGATATTGGCAGAAGTGAGAGACTAAGTTTTGAATGCTTCTATCTTCTAAATGCGAATTTTGTCATTGTTTTGGAGCACACTATCTTATAGATAACAGTAAGGCTAACATATTCATACTAAAATCCCAAAAAGTTTCAAAAATGTTAATTTCATGGGGACTTTAAAGGTATAAAGATTTGTCATTATGTATAATCACCAAACCTTCATGTTGTTCCAAACCTGTATGACTTGAATGAAATATTGAATGAAAGTCAATGAGGTCCAGTGTTGTTTGGATTCCAACGTTCTTAAGAATGTGTTCTTTTGTTTGTGTCTCACAAGAAAGTAAGTCATACAGGTTTGGAACGACATGAGGGTAATAAATTATGAGAATATTTTTACATTTGGGTGAACTATCCTTTTAACATTCGAGTAGATTTGGTCATATTGTAGCAATATCCAGGAAAAAGGCTAAATGATTTAACATGGGTGCAAATTTTCCTGCAGTTTTGAAAAGTTTAGCCAAGAAGACCCTTCCAACTGGTGTGAAAAGTCGGATTTTTCTTGAATAGTGGCCCATGAAAGTTTCATTAAACTGTAATCTTAAATAATCAAAGTCGATTTATCTGATAATATTTTTAATTGTCTTTGTGTTTTCTGTTCATATACCTTCCACTCTCCATAGCACACATGAGCACGTCCTGCTCTGCCAAAGTGCACATTTAGGGAAGCGATTGGTCCCTGACTTTTCTGGAATTTTAAACCATTCCTGGGAAACAAAGTGCTCACTGTCCATCGGCATCCTGCATTAAAATGGATGTCAATAGGGCTGGGCTATGCGTGCTGTGAAGAGTGCGTGTATTTTATGCGTGTACAGACAGTGTGTGCGCTGGGTTCTTCTCCGGTCTTGAGACTTTCATTTCCATCCACGCGCTTTTCTCTTAGGGCCACACAGTAGTGGGCCGGAAAGAAGGAGGGGACCTCATGGTTTCTCAAAGTTTTTCTGACATGCCGCCTGTCACGCTGGCCATTGCAATTGTCACACCACTTAAACAGTGCAACCAATAGTTCCTTGCTGCCTTGCACCACAAATATAGGCCTGCTTACCTAAAGCAGATTAACAGCTACGATTTGTTGAAATATCAGATTTGAAAAAGGATTAGATTGATCAGATTAATCTTGCTTGGACTACTTTGACACATTTGTAGGCGATGCTAAGTGTGCTGCTTAAAGAAACACGACGACTGTTAGGGACTTTAGCTTATTCACCGTATCCTCCAGAGTTAATTAAGTCCATACCCTTTTCATCTCCGTGCGTGCCGTAACTTTATCTGACGCACCCACCGCTAGCCTAGCTTAGCACAAAGACTGGAGGTAAATGGCTCCAGCTAGCATTCTGCTCCCAATAAGTGAAAAAATAACGCCAACATTTTCCTTGCATGTTGTGATTTGTATAGTCACAGCGTGTACAAATAACAAGGTCACATGAGACACAGCCATCTTCTAACCGTATACATATTGGGAACTATATTCTCAGAAGGCGAAGCACTGCTACTACTGCGTAGTGATTTGCTCACAGCACCTGAGAAGCCCCGTGATGAGGAGCAGAGAGTTCGCTCAGAGTGTTGTGCTAATTTGTATACGGTGTGACTATACAAATCACAACATATAAATAGGAAAATGTTGGCGTTATTTTGTCACTTATTGGGAGCAGAATGCTAGCTGGAGCCATTTACCTCCAGTCTTAGTGCAAAGCTAGGCTGGCGGTGGGGTGCGTCAGACAGAGTTACGGCATGCACTGAGATGAAAAGGGAATGTATGGATTTATCTAACTCTGGGGGATACAGTGAATAAGCTAAAGTCTCAAAAAGTCGCCGTGTTCCTTTAAGAAAACAGACTATTCCTAGCTATTCTGCTAAATGTGTAGGCTATCTCTTAGAAGAAAATGTTCTATATAGAACCTTAAAAGGTTCTATAGGCGCTTCATATTTGTAACCCCTAAAAGGTTCTATACAGAACCCAAGAAAGGGTTCTTTCTTGTCATTATATAACCTTTTTAGCATAAAAGGTTCTTTGGGGTTGAGTAAAGAACCCTATGGTTCTATATAGAACCCCAATGAACCCTTTTTTTCTAAGAGTGTAGAACCTTCTAGGGGTTTCAAATACGAAGCGCCTATAGAACCTTTTAAGGTTCTATATAGAACCTTTTCTTCTAAGAGTGTACTAGTTAAGTTGGCACTGTTGGTGGTGTGCTCTTGGACTTTATTGTGTGATTATAGAATGTTCACTGTGTATTTCCTGTGGTTTTGTTGGTGATGAATTTATTTGATAAATTTGATGCAGTTTGGGGTCAGAAAGACACTTTAATATTTTTGGATAAAGTCTTAAAAGCTATTCATGTATTTTATCAAAATATAGTAAAACAGTAATATTATGAAATATAATTGAAAACTGTTT
The DNA here is from genome assembly GCA_033366665.1 of Phoxinus dragarum. NCBI lineage: Eukaryota > Metazoa > Chordata > Actinopteri > Cypriniformes > Leuciscidae > Phoxinus > Phoxinus dragarum. The sequence continues at coordinate 78,996 of JARPMJ010002326.1, forward strand.
TATATTTTAAAATGTAATTTATTCCTGTGATGCAAAGCTTAATTTTCAGCATCATTACTCCAGTGTCCAGTGTCACATGACCCTTCAGATATCATTCTAATATGCTAATTAGATAACCACGAAACATTTCTCATTATTATCAATGCTGAAAACAGTTGTAGTGCTGCTCAAAGGGTTAGTTCACTAAAAAAAATTAATTAATCACGTTCCAAACCCGTAAGACCTTCGTTCATCTTCAGAACACAAATGAAGATATTTTTAATTAAATCTGAGAGCTTTCTGACCCCCTCCATAGACTGCAACATAATTGCCACTTTCAAGGCCCAGAAAGGTAGTGAAGACATGGTTAAAATTGTCCATGTAACTACAGTGTTTAACCTTAATTTAATGAAACGTTGAGAATACTTTTTTTATGCGCAAAAATTTTGTGCAGATGGATAAAAATTTATTTTTATGGGAACTTTTTCTTTCTTTTTCATCTCATCATTGTATACAAAGTACAGGAAAGATTTGAAATGATGGTGAGAAGAGGGCAGGACAGGGCTGGGACATGTTGCAAACCTGGTTCAAACTTGTTTTGCCAAGAAAACACCACAGATCAATACATCAGAGCAGTTAGTTGGCGTTTGTGAGTTGTTCGCAAGCTGTATAACTTCTAGCGCAGTCAAAGTTCTTTTGATCCAGAGGAGAGCCATAGTACTCGGAAACAGTGAGGACCAATTCCTCATCAGGGAACGCTTAGAGGGGGGAGAGGCCCCCGCCCCCTCACTCCACATACGCTTCATTAAGACGGCCAGACCATGTGTGCTTTCAACACTCCCACTGCACAGACTTTAACTGCTTGTGTGTGTTGGAGAGAACAAGAGCAGATGTGCTGGCCCGCAGGTGTGCGGCACAGGACGGAAGTCTGGAGAGCTGGAGGCGCTTTGTTTTAACACCTAAAGTTTGAGAATTTAGACTCAGGATGAGTGGGTTGGTGCTTTAAGGGCTTGGATGTTCTCTTAGGGGTGGGTGTGTCAAATTTAAGACTGTGCGACCTCTCGCTCTGCAGTCTGTGCGTCCCACATGTTACAAGCTGTTCTCCACCCAGTGCTCTCAATAAAGCCATAACAGAGCCTTTGAAAGCCAGGGCCACAGGAACCCAACATTCACACCTGTTAACCAGACGCATGCGTCCTCTATCATCTTAGCTTCCTTCGATAAGACTGTAAATAAAATGGTTATATTTGTTTCTTTTTCAGTGACTTAAATATGAAGTAATTTGTATTAGTAGATTTTGAAAAATATTATTGTTAATATAAGAAATCAATCAATGCTTTTATTCGGCAAGGACACATTAAAATGATCGGAAGTGACTAAAACCTTTATCATGTTAAAAAAAAATTATATTTCAAATAAATGATTTTGAACTTTTTATTCATCAAAGTATCCTGAAAAAATGTTTTACAGTTTCCACAAAAGTATTAAGCAGCACTGAAAATAATAACTAATGTTTCTTGAGCAGCAAATCAGTTAGTCACGGTTATGATAGCATTTTGTTGGTTTTAATCACTTTCTTTTTCTTTTTCCATCTGTCATTCACAGCTCCCTATTAAAACAGGACAGCAGAGCACCCACACCAAAGTGAGCACAGAGCACAACAAAGAATGTTTGATCAACATCTCCAAGTACAAATTTGCCCTCGTCATCAACGGCCTGACCAACATCCTCAAAAATGTGAACAACATGGTAAGTCCACTAGGGGTGGGAATCACAGGGTACCTCACAATACAATACGATACAGTATTAGGGTTGCCACCTTCACTCAGTGAGGCAAAATAAGGGACACCCATACACGAGCTAAATAAATAAATACATAATAAAATGGATTAAAGAAAAATGTGTCAAGGACATGGAACTGATTATTTCAACATGACAACTTGACAGCACAACAATAAACCACGAGAAAACACGAGATCAAGTATGTGAGCTTGCAACAGAACACATTTCATATTATTATTTTACATTTGATCATTTTATTTATTTAAAAAATAAACTTGTATATGTTAGGGGTTACTGAACCAGTAATCATGTTTTTAATATGAAGTCTAAAACTAAATGAAGTCATACATTGTGTATGACAGGATCATCATTTATTATGCATATATATGATTAATATTTAATAATAATCTATTAATTAATCTGTCTAATAATGTTTACAAATATAATAGTTACCAAGCTCTGACAATGTATGGAATATTATATTAAGAGATTATCCAAAAAAAAAGGTAAAAAAAAAAAAAAAGGCCTATACCTTTAAAAGCACGGATTTGTCTGTCACGGCATGCTGCTTTAAGTCGCATGTTCTCTAGACTCATTGCTATGGAAACAAAAACGCCGCTAACATGCAATCACGCGCACATTACCTTCTCTGCTTCTTGTGAAATTGATTTAATTTACTATTTACATGTACTACTACAATTACTATTAGTATTATCCACACTGCAAAATCCTTATTTGTTTATTAAACTATGTGTGGGTCTATGTAAAATCATCAATACATGTCCCGTATCATTTTGCCTTTAAATACGGGACGATTCCATATTTTACGCGATACATGGCTCACCATACCGATAATATCACGTTACAGCAATTCTGCAATAATCAATATACTACTAGACAATCCTATAATGCTACAACTATTAAAACAAAATGCCTGTGAAAAGGTTAAGTGCATATTTTCTGTTTATTCAGGTCAAAACTGTTAGAAAACAGCACTAAAAGTTTTTGTCTGTAAATTAAATTTGAACATTTTAAGTAAATTAAACATTTTATGCTTATACTTTTTAAATTATCTACAATGATCAAAGTTTCCAAAACATGTTGTAAAATAGACGTCTTTGATGCTCTACCCCAAGTGCTACACAGGTACGCACAGGAGCATTTGAAAGCAGGCGTCTATCAGCGGATCCCTAATATGTCCACTGATAGGCGAATCCGCTGATAGACGCCTGCTTTCAAGCACTCCTGTGTGTAGCCTATATGTCTAAGCGCTCGGTGAAAGATGTTTATTTACACTTTTGTCCCATCAATGGTATAAAAGCCAATTCTTGTATCGCACGGAGAAGGACACCGATATATTGCCCTATCGATATTTTGTCCCACCCTTAAAGTCCCACATCTATAACAGTCAAGTTTCCCAGTTTGATAAATGTTTTATAAAGTTCCATTCACTCTGGCCCTGTTTACACCTGGTATTGAGATCGAATCACAAGTGGATGACGCTAAATACAGGTGTAAACAGGGTGTAAAACATTTTGAGCTTGTCCACTTGCGACCACTTTCAGAGGTAGTTGAAAACACATGTTCGAACAGCCACAAAAGACCGCCTACTTTACACCTATTGACCTAACGTGTAAACATTATGTGAAGCGCACAAGCCAAAGTTTTTAATTTGTTTGCTGAATACCCAAGTTTGGTTTGAAGATGAAAAACGTATCAAGTACGAATTATGTTCTTTCACCATTCCTGATTTCTAACACACACTAACCACATTCGGGGTGGTTTTGCGGCTGTCAGAGCAGAAAGCTGATGCTCTCTGTGTTTTTCCGTTATCTTTGGGCGTGTTCATATGTAAATTGCACAAGCTTATTTTGAAAGATCTGAAAAAAACATACATTTACCAGCCCATAGACGTGAATCTCCCCTCTGAGAAATCAGGACAGAGACGGATTAAAACACCTGGGGCCTCATTTATAAATGTTGCATACGCACAAAAGAAGGCGTACGGCGCTCTCTACGCAATAATTGGTATTTATAAAAAGCAAACTTCACGGGAAAATGTGCGGTTCTTCACGCAAGCTCTGACCCAGGCGTACGCACAAAAACGGGTGAAATGAGAAATGGCGACACCGTCGGCAGATGGAAGAACACGTGAAAGTGTGTGAAACTGTAGACCGTTGTGTAAAAGAAATGGCAATACTGCCTCTCATAAATAACATGAAGACTTCACAAAGCAAGTCTTACAATTAACAGCCTACACGAACACCCGTTCATCGATCTGCAGTGTAAAACAAAATAAATCAAATGAAAATTACAACAGAAATGCAAATTAACATATATTTGCAAAAAGAAAAGTGAAATATGTTCTGCAATAATATTGGCATGTTATGCAATTCATCCTCATAAATAATATGGTAAACAGAACGAAATAATGTACAAAACTGATATTCTCGTCAATGTGTCCGTCTGGCGGAGCAGATATAGATGCAAATAGATAGACAGATAGATAAATAGATAGATGATGCAAGATAGATGGATTAATTGTCCACTGGGGAAAGTTGTTTACATAGTAAAAATTTCTTCATCAGCTACTGAATCATGGTATTCATGCATATGCCTTTAGTTTGTTTTATTTTTGATAAAATAACGTATGTATGACGTATGTCTCAACTAGGGCTGAACGATACATCGAATTTTCATCGTCATCGCGATATGAACTCCCGCGATGAACACATCGCACATCGCAGCCTGACACGATGAATAATGCCTGGTTCAGATTAGCACGAACTTGCACGTTTTTGACTCCTAAAATCTTGTCGTGGACAAGAAACATGTCAGACTACACGTTGCTTTCCGACCAGTCATCGCGTGCCGTCACACACACACATTACTCGCAAACATTCACTCGCACGCAGACACACAAACACACACACTCACTGTCCCTCGCTCACTCACTCGCTCACTCACGCACGCACACACACACACACACACACACACACACACACACACACACACACATACATACATACGCTCACTGGCGCACACACACACTCACTGTTGCACTCACTCACGTCTCACCTAGCTCACATATTCAACCCGTCGTGGAGGACCGTTAAAGAATTAAACATGCTATAGTCTTTCTGTCGTGAAGCATCGCAGACGCAACGTAGGTTGTCGCCCACTATGACACACATCGACGAATATTAACTTGTGGGCGTTTCACGGACTATTTATGGGCAACTATGGGCGTGACATGAAGCTGCAAAAGCTGCGCTACATTTTAGAATTGATTGTGATTCATTAAGGGAAAACTGCGTAGGATGTGCGTGCGCATGGTTTTATAAATCTGAATATTTCTGTGCGTACGCACGTCCTATGTTTCATCCGTACGCCACTTCTGACGCAAATCCTACGCAAAGTTTTATAAATGAGGCCCCTGGTGTAAACGGGTATGTGCCACGACCATTATTTTGTGATCCGGTCGACCAAAACGCATCTCAATACCAGGTGTAAACAGGGCCTCTGTTACAAGTGGACTGCCTTGGCATTGCAAAAATAAATCCGAGATGGCAGATAAAGCAAGAGAAATGTTAAATATAATATTATTATTTCATTCAGTACTGAAAATAAGTTATATATTATCAGATAAAAGTTAAAAATTAACCATTTTACGTAATATTTTTGTTGTTTTTATGGGTATTAGAATATCACACTGTTAGCTTAGCAAGATGCTAACTACAATCTCTACTGAAATTACATCTTCCGTAAAAGTCGCTGTTTATGTAGAGCATTGCAATTTGGTCACTTGCAAGGTTTCATCTGGGTTTGAATGCTACCTATGTAGGCTGAGAGGTAGCTCTCTAGATTTTGGAATAGCTAATATCACATTTCTCTATGTTTCTCATTCATAGCGGATCTTTGGCGAAGCTGCCGAAAAAAACCTCTACCTCTCCCAGCTGATTATCCTGGACACACTGGAGAAGTGTCTGGCAGGGGTGAGTAGCTCGTCCTATTCCAGAGTCAACTTTGTCCGACCTTTCGCTTGTTTTGTCTATTCCATGTCCTGCCTTTTAACAGCATTGTCCCACTCTTTGGTTTCAACTTTATTTCTAAACGCAACGCAAAATTGAAAACAATCAAAATTGTTCTATTATTGCTTGTTCACGCCCTGACCTGTATCACCCAAAATACTTCCATAGATTTTTATACATATGGAAATTTATTTTCGGTAAAAATAGAAAAATTATGATAAAAAAAAAGATATATATCGTCCTTTTTATCATTTTTTTCTTGACCAATTTCTGTCTTTTTCTTTTACGATCTCTGTATAGCTCTACGAAATAAACTGAATGTGGTGAAACAGGAACTGCTTCATTGCCGCATGGTTATAGAAAATGAATCTCAACTGTCAGCTAGCCAAGATAAAGTTTTCAACCATGCCATGGTATAATCAAAACTAGATACACTAGAACAGTATTTTTTTTTAATAATTTTATTTATCAAGGATGCATTAAAGGATGCATTTTTTTGTAAATTTGGAGTGCTGTCAATAACAGAGAACAACGACAAAAATCCTACACTGCTAGATTGTCGAGTTCACGCGCATAGGTTTAGTTACCTATGATCACGCGCGTGAACTCGACAATCGACTACTTTGGACTTAGACCGAAAACAGGATGTAAATACAGGTCTGTGCGCTGGCTGAAATAACATCATTTTTATTCATATCTTTCACATCTACTGCAGTCAGATTCACTCGTGTTCACTCTGAAGTTATCATCTAACATGGTGGGCACTTGTAATGAAACATTAAGGATGTTAAGAGGCTAAAAGCAGGTTTAAAACAACTTACCCCATTGAAGTCAACGGGGGTGCAAATTTTAAAAAGAGGATAACACGGTGTAGGCAACACCGATTTTTGTCGTTGTTCTCTGTATTGACAGCACTCCAAATTTACAAAAAACTTAGCTCATTGTTAAAATTGACCGGAGTTCTCCTTTAAATGTATCAAAAGTGACAACATATATAATGTTACAAAAAATGTCTATTTCAAATAAATGCGGTTCTCTTGAATGTTGTATTCATCAAAGAATCCTGAAAAAAAATTATCATGGTTTTCTCAAAAACAACTGTTTTCAACATTTATAATAATAAGAAAGCGGCATATTAGAATAATTTCCGAAAGAAAACTTTCTGAAATATTTCTCAAAGCAATAAATTACATTTTTAAATATATTAAAATAGGAAAGTTATTTTAAATTGTTATAATATTTCAGTGTTGCTATTTTGCTGTATTTTAGATTAAGTAAATGACCGTAGCATGAGAGACTTAAAAAAAAAAAAAGCTTTCTGAACTGTAGTGTAAACCGGCTGTAACATGCATTTAGATGATTTTATGTGGACATTATAGGGACATAAATGTTTTTTTGGTCTCAAAAGACAGGAACTGTCCAGAAATGTTTTTTGATTGTTCATGAACTTTTAGTCTTAGAAGCCGAGTTCTGGTAAAACAATTAAATCTTTTACTCCCAGACAGAGAGCTCTGAACCCGGGCCTGTCAGGAGATTATTACATTTGCAGGTGTTTCCTTGTCTTGAGATCGTCTGGACTTTCCTGTATAGATTATGAATTTTTGCTTAACCAGATGCTACACAGCTGTTCTCTGTCCTGTGCGTTTGGTTTTGTTTTTACAAAATTATTTTTGTCATTTCCTTTTGTCATTGAGATGAGGATGTATACTTAGAGAAAATACAGTTTACTGCTGTGCTGTCCAGGATTAAATTCTTTTACTAAAATTTAAGAACATTCAAGACAACTATTCATTTTTTTTATTAACTTGTTTTGGCAGGCATGATTTTTTTGCCCTGAAAGTACAGAACTTCCCCTCTGCCATTATTGTCACACATTTAGGGTGTTCAGCTTGACCCAGAATCCGTGCAGTGCATTGATCCACTAATGTGTTAGTTGGGTGCTTTATTGGATTTCATTTCTGTTCTCTTCCCCCTTTCCTGCTTGCTGCTGATCCTGAAGTGCTTTCAACTCGCTGTAGTTTTAGCTTGCTTACTACTTATATAAGTCATTCTTATCATTTTGACAAATTTTAGCCACCTATGGATGACCCCCATTTTTATGCTTGTTTGTGTTTTACAAAAACAGCAGACACCACATCAATAAAATAATGTACACAATAAGAATTAGCATTTAAAACACAGTAGATGCACACAGTAAAAAAGAGAATATAAATAAAACGGTATACTGTGTGTTTGTGTGCATCATCAGCAACCCAAGGACTGCCTGAGGCTGGATGAGGCCATGTTGGTAAAGCAGTTGCTGCCTGAAATCTGTCACTTCCTGCACTCGTACCGTGAGGGCCAGCAGCACGCCGCTCAGCTGCGCAGCTCCGCCTCTGCCGTGCTCTTCTCTCTCAGCTGCAACAACTTCAATGCTGTCTTCAGTCGTATCTCCACCAGGTACCTCTCTAACACACTGGGGGATCCACAGGGCTTTGTTCTAGGACCGCTTTCAATGTGTGAATCAGCCCCAAAAATACCTGCATAATGACTATTAAAATGTTCTTATTGTAAACATTGTAAGCCTATTATAAGTCCAATATAAGTCTTTGTGATTTGTATCAATGTTAAAGTCATCATAAATTATTAACGTTAATGTACCAATGTCTTCACATAGGTTGCAGGAGCTCACAGTTTGTGCAGAGGACACAGTGGATGTCCATGACATTGAGCTTATCCAGTATATCAATGTAGACTGCTCCAAATTAAAGAGACTGCTACAAGGTAAAGCATGCTATATGTTGTTCTGCCTCAGTATTCTGAAAATGTATTATTGATGACTAATTTTATGGGTAATTTAGGGCTGCACCGTTAAAATTAGAATCACAATATGGCACAGTGCAAGTATTAAACCACAAAGGCAGTGAATTCAACAAATACATAGTCTTGTATTGCTTAATAACTTCCTGTATATTCCCTTTAGAAACCGTTCTTAAATTCAAATCTCTGAAAAAGCCAGCCCAGCTTTCAGTAATCAGCAGTTTGGAAAAGGTATGTGCTTTGGTAAACGGTACAATAGATTAAAACACCTATATATACATATATATTTTATTTTATTTTATTTTATAATTCTCATCATATGCAAGGTAATAATAGTAAATATATCTGATATGTTTGTGTCAGGCCTTCTGGAACTGGGTTGAACACTATCCTGATGAGTTCACTATGCTTTATCAGAGACCCCAGGCTGACATGGCCGGTGAGTGGCACAATAATTAATATCCTAACTGACTTCCTTACTAGATTATTTGATGAAGTCCATGTTTAGTTGTGACAGAGGTTAATCTGTCCGTTTCTGTGTATGCAGACTGTGCAGAAAGACTGTTCGACCTGGTAGACAGTTTTGCTGAGAGCGCAAAGAGAAAGGCTGCTGTGTGGCCGTTACAGATCATCCTCCTCATCCTCTGTCCAGAGATCACTCAGAGCATCACCAAAGAAGTAGGGGGGGAGGAGAAAGCCAACAAGGTCAGAGTTCACACAGTGAATCACACACACACAGACTGCTATTCCTACTCAGTGTAGGGCTGGGCAAAAAAAACTATTTTATCGATTAACTCGAATGTGTAGTGTACGTCGATATGTTTTAATGAAAATCGGTTTTCTCTATAATATCCGCCGATGCTTCCCTCTGGGCTCCCGTAGTTCCGAACGCGCCCAGCGCGTTTGCCATAGAGCTACATAAACAACATGGCAAATGAACAAGACAGTGGCTGCACAAGCACACCTGCCAAAAACAAAAACAAAAAACCAAAAAAATTTACAAACTGAATCTGCAGGGCTGCCAACTCTCACGAATTCACCGTGAGACTCACACAGTAGTCACTTTCCACACGCTCTCACGCCACACATCCATTTTCTCACGCAGAGAAAATCGCGAAGCTAAGAGGACACTGACACCGACAGAGAAGGTTACGGTACTATTGATATAAAACAAATTCTCAGCTCTCAGATTCTGTCAATTTAACATAACACAATAACGTATCTACTGTACCTAATATTTATCCAAAGGAATCGATATTGAATCAAGATCAAAATCAAATCACAAGAATTGAAATTGTGGAATTTTTGTCAAGCAATAATAAAAACAGTAGCATACAGTCAGTGTACCATGTAAACATTGTGTTGTCACTAAACTTAATACAATTCTGTTTAGTCACCAACTGACAAACACAATACACTTATAATTGTTCTGCAAGTTTATTTTTATTTTTTTATTTTTTTTACATTTCCTCCAATCCCAATCCACCCATTTTATGTTACGTTATGTTATGTTAGCCTACATTTTCACTGTTTACAAAGGTTGTTACAAAGGTTGCTTGTTGTTTCTGATTGCACTTTATATAATTAAATAAAACTAAAACTTGTTTTAAACAAATTATTTGTCATCTGCAGATTGATTTTAAATGGGGGGGGGGAATCGATTTAAATCGTACATCGTTTTTTTTTGTGAAAAAATCTGGGATTTTTTTTTTTTTTGCCATATCGCCCAGCTCTAACTCAGTGTTTTATCAGTTGAGTCTACTCCTTTTGTTCCCAAAGTCTTTTATGTAGCAGTTGAGCAATGTAACCAATGACAGACAAATATTTTATGTACACAAATGCTTTGCAGACAAATCTAGCTGTTGTGTTGTCTTCAACAGAAGTCATTTGTTGAAAGTCTACGGAAGGCTCTGGGACAACACAGTGGCAGCAGACAGTTGACTGAGAGTGCGGCCGTTGCATGTGTCAAACTTTGTAAAGCCTGCACCTACATCAACTGGGAGGACAATTCCGTAATCTTTCTCCTAGTTCAGTCCATCGTCATGGACCTTAAGGTAAGAAGGACCACTTTCTCAGTAAAGTACAGAGCAATTAAAGTCTGAAGGAAATTAAATGTTCATTTCTGTATTTCTTGTTGTGTGTAAATTTGTTCTCTCTTTTCTCTAAGGGTCTTCTTTTTAACCCCACTAAACCGTTTTCGAGGGGTGCGGGCTGCCAGAGCGCCGATGTGGATTTGATGATCGACTGCTTTGTGTCATGTTATCGTGTCAATCCTCGTAACAACCAGCATTTTAAGGTAAGCTCAGTTACTGAATGTTATAGCATCCAGCATGTTTCAAGGTGATTATAGACAATCACTAACCCAAGATTTCATATTATTACTATCACACCGTAGTACCGACATTCGGTCAGTGCCATGAAAAGTACAGAGTTTGAGATATTTTTTTTATTAATTATTTTCTTTACTAGGTATGTCTGGCCTCGACTTCTCCTCCTACCTTCCATTTCGTCCTGGTCAACTCCCTGCACAAAATTATCACCAATGTAAGTATGATTTCTTTATGGCTGTTCACACTGACCATGATTTGCGGTGCTCTAAAGTCATTCATTTGTAATGAGAGTTGACAATTTCCAACAGCATGAGTAAAAGTTTACTGTTTGACGATGTGAAAGTAAAGATACTATATATATTTTACATGTATGCTAGCATATGCGTAGTCAAACACATAGCCTTTCAAAGTACAAAAATCGTGTAGCAGGCATGCAGTGCGCGCATACTATTCTGGTGAAGAAATTTGCATCACGTGCAGTCGCGCACTGTATGCAGACCCTCACTTATGCATAAACCGAAGTATACTTTTTTTTTTTTTTGCAGCCCTCCAATAATGTTAGTTACATTAAAATCAGTAATAATGCCTTATTAAAACTTTCACAATGAAATCGCATTCAGTGAGAACAGAATCGTCTCACTACAGAAGTGTGCTTTAATTGCTTTAATTTTGCTGTTCATTGATGATTCATATTTCATGTTCCTGCTAGTCTCACCTAGACTGGTGGCCGAAGATTGACGCCATCTACTGCTACTCAGGAGAACTGCGCACCATGTTTGCAGACACACTGGGCCGAGTGATTCAGAGTCTCAGTGCCCATCCACCTCTGAGGATGACACCAGTAAGACAATTCTATACACTGAGACACGTTATCATCCAAACAATTCATTATGTATAAATAGCACATCTTTTTCTTGCAGAGTCTGACATTTAAAGAGAAAATGACAACTAGTTTAAAGTTCAAAGAGAAGTCCACAGACCTTGATTCGCGTTCTCTGCTGCTGGCGCTGGTCAAACTCATTCACGCTGACCCCAAACTAATGCTGCATGTGAGTACAGGGCATTAATATGGATTAAATAATCAGTTCGAATTTGTTAATAGTATTATGAGTCACCTTTTGTATTAAAGGTAATTTGCTTACAGATGTCTGCATATTACGCTAGTATTGGAGAAAGTATTTTAACATCAGAACAGCTAAGCACGTCACCTTAGACCTGTTGCTCCTTTAATTCTCATAAGAAGCTCTAATCATACAGTGTTTGTGTTTTCTAAGCTAAATGTTTTTCTGATTGGTTTAAATCCTGGATTATCCAGATTAGTTTTTACATGTGGATTTATTGTTCTTTATTTTTATTATTATTTTAAATTACTTTTTCGTGGAAAAATCTTTCTCGTTTTTCACACTCCTTCCTTAACATGATTTGATGTGAATTGTGATTTTTGGATAAAATAGTGTCTCTACATGTAAACTCAGCACAGAGTTGTTGTTTAGGGATGATTTTTTGAAATTTGACTTCACTAATTGCATTTTCACACCATCAGAACCCAGGGAAACCTGGTCAAGAGATCCAGAACAGCACAGCTGAGCTCATCAAAGGTCTGGTCCAGCTGGTTCCTCTCACACACAGTGCTGAGCATTCCCAGGAAGCCATGGAGGTATGACTGTTTGTAGTATTGTTACAGTGTCACTAGTTTATATAACTTAACAATGCTTACTCATTCTGTGTTAGCTGGGCTGAGAAATTTCCATTTATTTGTCACCAAAAGTACGACTTTTGACAGCTCAAAAAAAGCTCATGATTTCCATGGAAATCCGTAGAAACCATGGAAACACCAAAGACTCTTTAAAAAAACTATGCGTTTTATTAGACAGGTGAGCAACTGTTTTGATACCTTTATCGACAGAAAACTAATCATTGTTATATAGCTCAAGCACGGTTTGAATCCATGTGTGTCCCCAAAAAGGTAGATCAGACAACACTATTTTGTCAAGCGGTTAATGTAGCATAATCAGAGAGAGCTTTATTTGTAGTAACAGTAATACAGCATTTACAATATTTGGTGATCAAACGTAACCGTATAATGACAAAAGCACATAACAAAATGACTAAAACTTTAACTAAACTTAAAATGAAAAATAAATAACTTAAAAAAAAGAAAAATATGAATAAATACTGTATTATAAATAATAATAAAATAGCACTGCTACTCTGCACCCTTATAATTGAAAATGTTTATTAAAAGAAGTGATTTGCTCATTCTCCCCCAGGCATTGCTGGTCTTACATCAGCCAGAAACCATTGATCTGTGGAACCCTGACGCACCCATTGAGACCTTCTGGGACATCAGGTGGGCATGTTGTTAAGATTGGTTAAAGTTGTTAAGTTTGCGAGTGGAAAGATTATCTTACTATATTCTTCTTATTCTCCTCTCAGCTCTCAGGTCTTATTTCTGATCTGTAAGAAGCTGATTGGACACCAGATGATCAACAGTACAGAGATACTAAAGTGGCTCAGGGAGATTCTCATATGCAGGAACAAGTTTCTCTTAAAGAACAAGGTAAACCGTTTTCATCTGAGAGAATCATAACTGATATCAGATTCTTGATTTTTAACCTGTGGTTCTGTGCTCTTTAGTTTAGAATTATTAGTTAAGGTTTTTATATAAAATTTGATGTTTGAACAATATTTCATAGAAAGTAGCCTTTTGTAGAAGCAGACTTTTTGGCCAGTCATTTATTTTTGTAATTTAAAATTCTCTGAATATTACCAGTAAATCTGCATCAATAATGTTTTAAAATCAAAATTTGATTCTGAAATCTATCTGAAATTAATAAATTCACCCTAAATTCTGTGAAAATTGTCCACCCAGATGAAATAAGCTCATTATTTGCTCTGTTGGTCTGCAGGAGTGTGCCACACAGGGCAGTCTCATCCCCATCAGCAAACAGGCTCAGACCAAGCTGGAGGTGTGTCTCTACACCTTCCTGTGGAGCCCTGACGCAGAGGCTGTGCTGGTGGCCATGTCCTGCTTCCGGCATCTCTGTGAGGAGGCGGACATCCGCTGCAATGTGGACGAGCTGCCCGTGCACACGGTCCTGCCCAACTACAACACCTTCATAGAGCTCGCCTCCGTCAGCAATATGATGGCTACAGGTTAGTGGTTAACCGTCTTTGTGACATGGAATCAGACTGCCAGCTTTAAACTTGTGGGACACTATAATCTTTCCACCAAAATTCAGCTAAGGTTGAGTTGAGGTGAACATGGACTCCTTGTGATCTAAGGTTTTGTAAAAGAAAGAAAAAAAGTTACTACTTATCTGGCAAAATAAACATTTGTTTATTTTATGGTGTGATTTTTATTTTATTTATTGCCACAAATATAGCATTTGATGCTGATATGGGAAAAATTAATCATTCAATTGTTTTAAAAATGTTTGATTTCATGGCATGGATTATTGGTCTAATTGCAAAATAAAACAGCACTTAAACTATATTTTCATTTGTGCATTCAGGACGCAACACACTTCAAAAGAGAGTGATGGCACTGTTAAGAAGGATAAAGCACCCAACAGCTGGAAACATAGAGGTGAGGATATCACTGTGTGTGTCTTCATATGTATGTTTGAGATTTTTATTTTTATTGTATTTCTCTTATCTTTAGTTGACTCAAATTTTATATTTCAATATTAGGCATGGGAAGACACACACGCAAAATGGGAGCAGGCTACTAAACAGATACTCAACCACCCGAAAAACAAAGTGGAAGATGGACAGGTAGTTAACTAGATGATCAGTCCGTTATATAGTTTCCCCACCCCTCCCTGCTAACTGTTTTCTCTCTGTCCTCAGGAGTGGATCAACATGACAGGTTTCTTGTGTGCCCTTGGAGGGGTTTGTCTCCAGCAGCGCAGCACCCCTAGCCTAGGCACCTACAGCCCTCCCATGGGCCCCCTGACCGAACGCAAGGGCTCCATGATCTCCATGGGCTCTTGTGAGGTGAACAGCGAGACGTCTCTTAACAGGTTTCTGGAGCGTCTGCTGGCTCTGATGGTCTGTACACATGAGAAGGTGGGCATGCAGATTCGCACCAACGTCAAAGACCTTGTTGGACTGGAGCTCAGTCCAGCTCTCTACCCCATGCTCTTCAACAAGCTACGCAACAGCATCGGACGCTTTTTTGACACCCAGGGTCCGGTAAGAGATGCTAGCTATGACATGCAACAATAGGATTAGATATCATGTTAGAACATACTTAGAATATAAAGATCAGTCTTACAAAGACATTGTTAATATTAAAATAAAAAATAATTCAGATTTATCAATGAAATAATAAATGTAATATTTATAATAGTATTAAATAAAATACAAAATGTATTTATATTATTTTATACTGATTTTACTGACTATATTCTTTGATTTTTGTCATATTTTATCAAATATAATGGTAAAAAAATGTAATACAGTAAACCGGCTATTCTAACAACAGATACAACAAATGACTAAACTTAACTAGCATTCAAATGCCTTCTCTAAAAAGCGGTCATGCATAGTTTTGGACACAAGGTGGCAGGAAACCTTTGTTGTCAAATCAATCCAGACTATGCAGTCTTTTTAAATACCGTCCACTCAGCACTCTGATCTATTTAATCTAGAATGTTCTGACATGCATTGAACCAGAAAATGTTTGTTACTTTTCATTTGATGTAATATTATCAGCATCATCTCTGAATCAACAATCACAACTGCCAAATTGTCTATATATTGTAATCATTGCAATCACAACTTGTAAGAATTGTTTTAATGAGCTCATTGTTTCTGCCTAAATGAATACATGTTAGCAAACAATGATTCGCAAACAAAAATGATTAATTGTACATTACAATTAAATTACATTACATTAAAACATTACAATTATATTGTAATGGAGAAACATACATTTTCTGTAAAGCTGCTTTAAAACAATGAGCCTCATTCATGAAACGTTCGTAAAATATATGAGCAAATAAGTATTAATTAGCAAATAAGCAACTTTCGTAAATATACGAGCAAATAAGTATTAATAAGAAGCAATTTGCGTGTAAAAGGCACCCTAATGAAAACTCTCTTCCGGATTCACAAACTCTTCGTATAACACAGATTCGGTAGTTAAACGTGTGTATATTAAGGAATTCCAAACATTCGTAAATAAGGCGTGCATGCATGCTCATTAATAATTAGCATAATCCCCGCCCATGAGTTACACCTACGCAAATTGCGTGTCCAGGAACGCTGTGGAATCTTCTGAACTTCCTTCTCAGGTTTGGCTCCAGTATATTGCATAAATGCTAAAAATACTAATTGGCCATATACCTAGCAATAAATATTAAATTATCGTGTGTCCACCAAAGCATTTTTAGCCAGCTAAAAATTGCCTGGTGCTCTTCTGAAAACAGCCATGTGGTGGCACTGCTGAGATATTTTGGTTGCTATGATACAGAATAACCATGGCAGTAATGCGTGTTACTACTATCTCATTTTGAAGAATATTACTGAATATAAAAATGCAGTAAACAGCAAGATTAACCATTGTTGTTCTGGCGTTGTACAAATAGGATGATGGGTCGGTGTAGTATTTGTCCCGCCCCTCCTCCACTGTGATTGGACGCAAAAAGTAACAGTGACGAGTGGTGCCTATAGAGCATCACAGTCCCGCCCACAGCCGGTGCCGGAAGTAAAAATACAATTTCTCCATAGACATTTGGGGTATAAGCCATAAAAACGTAACCATACATGGTAGACTTAAAACCAGCAACGGCTGTACTAAGAGATTGTATATGCTCATATAAATGCCAAAAGTTCATGGGGCACTAACCTTGTTTTGAGATAAATGCCTTTTATTCGTGATGTCTTGGATAAGTACTTCATTACCCACAATACTAAACAATCCCACAATCCCACAGTGATGCATCTGATTGGTGGAAATCGTGTAAACCCTGCGAAGGTCCGTGGAAAAAACAGAGCGTTGCCATGGAAGCAGGATTCTAACAGAAGAGACGGAACGGATTGTTTTCTTTAGCGGAAGCCATATAAATAGTTTTTAAATCAATACATTCCTTTTTTAATTAATATTTTGTCAAATTATTGATTTATTTGGTAGGTAGCCATGTAATGAGCGGGATAATGTATAGCGAGTTGGTTGTTATAGCGAATACAGGCTGATTCAAGACCCCTCCGCTTCGCGTTGGGCTCATAACGTTAACGTTAATTAACGTTAGCCTTTCGGGAGTTGTATTCGCTATAACAACCGCCTCGCTTTACATTATCCCTTACTTATCGTTCACTTTAGATAGGCTACTGTAGCCTTCATATGGTATGAGTCATATCAAGCATTTTATGATGCCACTGTCAAAACAATATTTAACCTAGGCATAACGTTACCTCTTCATGCATTTACTGAACATTTGTATAATAATTCATGGCAAGTTAATAAACTGAATATGACGGTCCAAGAGCAGACCATGCATCAGACCGGTGGCGTTGTGCACTTTCTGGTTTGCTGACCATCACTTTTTAATTTACACTCGTTGTGGATATTAAGAAAATACATTAAATGTTATTACAATTAAGAATGAACTATAACTTCATGAAAATGAGCATGGACCTCAACCTGTCCTGTCAGCAGAGTGTCCTGTGTCATAAAGGGCTTTGAAATAAACACACAAACTACACACTGACTGAACACACATGTGTTGACGACTGAGACTGAGCGGTGATTTGCAGTCAGGTACAAAGCACTGCACCATGTTGCTAACGTTATTGTTAACCGCTTTCACACACGCACACAATATAAAATACACGATGATAAATATAAAATTCAATACACAATACCTATATAAAACACTATTATTTTTATTTACACGATTACTATTGAAATAACTGCTATTAACTACACATTCACTATATAAAATTCACTCAAAAGGCTCTTTCGCGGTTGGCTTCAGTCGACTTCAGTGAGGCGCGGTGGTTTATGGGATGAGTAGTTCCTTCGCTCGGAAATGAAAATATGTACACAGTCTTGTACCTTTGCCTTTTTTTTGGATTTTCTCTTCGTTTTTTCACACAAAATGATATGTTGTATGCTTATGAGTTCAGCCATAGCTGGTTATCCTCAGACATGCTCTAAAACTCTTTAGATACAGATTTTTCCAAAAGTCAATGGGAGAAATGAATGGGAAATTTACTTCCGGCACCAGAGCTCTCTCGGGCTGTGGGCGGGACTGTGATGCTCTATACCCAAGGTTGAACAGTAAAAAAAAAAAAGACAATGCAAATATTTTTATAGTATATAAATATTATTGTGGTACATAGTGCATCAAATGTCATCAGTTTGCCTAAAATAGAACGCAGAACGTTTAAATGTTTTACGCATCATTTACACGTAGGTATGGAGCAGGTGTACCGACTAACATTTTGAAAATACGAACATTTGCTTTTCTCACGTTGTTGGCCAGACGACAAATTTTGCTTAACTGGAAGAACTCCCATCCCCCCTCACACTCTAGGTGGATTAAAGATGCCTTATACTTCATCAAACTTGAAAAAAATACATGTTCTCTTCACCGTCCCAGTACATCATTCTCTAAAATTTGGACGCCAATGTACAAACATTGCATTTTCCTAATTTTTCTGATTAACCCTTTTCATTCCAGCTAATAGTTTTCATTTTACATTAATATTTAGAATTAAGTTATAAGTGCACTTATTACTTCGTCTGTCTATCTTAGTATTTTTCAGTTCTCCATTATCTGCTGATGAGAATGTATTTGCATTTAAAACGAACATTTTCATGAATCCAAACATTTACATCAGAACGGCTTTACGAACGATTTACACACAAAAAATATATTTTATTTGAATTAAATTATTTTCTTCTCCAGGTTCCCATTACAGACATGAACACACTATTTGTAGAGCAGACCATCGCCATCATGAAGAACTTGCTTGACAGTCACACTGAAGGAAGCTCAGAGCATCTCGGTCAAGCCAGCATTGAGACCATGATGCTCAACCTTGTTAGGTAAGACTTTACCCCTTCATATGCTCTTATTCATAGCTATTCATTTTAATATCAGCTCTGGATTTGCATGGATGGTTGGTGTTTTGATGAAAAGAGCATTTGAAGATTTCTCTCTCTCTCTCTCTCTCTCTCTCTCTCTTTCTTTCTTTCTTTCTTTCTTTCTTTCTTTCTTTCTTTCTTTCTTTCTTTCTTCTCTCTCTCTCTCTCTCTCTCTCTCTCTCTCTCTCTCTCATTTTTCTGTCGTTCTTAGGTATGTGCGCATTTTAGGGAATGTTGTCCATGCCATTCAGATCAAAACCAAGCTGTGTCAGCTAGTGGAGGTGATGATGGAACGCAGGGACGACCTCTCCTTCTGCCAAGAGATGAAATTCAGGTACATTTACACTACACAGTACTTTTAAATGTTTTAGAAATAAATATTTTTATGATCACCAAGGCTACATTTATATAATTAAAAATACTGTAAGAACAGTAATATTGTGAAATATTATTACAATTTAAAATAACTGTTATCTATGTTAATTTATTCATGTGATGGAAAAATACGCATTTTCAGCAGCCATTTTCACTTCTTTTTTTTTTTTTTTAAATGCATCCTTCACAAAATTAATCTTTACAGTGTGTTTTTGTCATTAGTTTTATTTTCATCCATCTCTAACTTGCATTTTCTCTCTATCTCTCTGTTTTGTCACATAAAAAAAAACCTACTATTGTCATCTTAATCGTGAGGTTATGGAATGTCTAACTTTGCTGTTTTCCTCAGAAATAAAATGGTGGAGTACCTAACAGACTGGGTGATGGGAACCTCCAATCAAGCAGCGGACGATGACATCAAATGTCTGACCCGGTATATCGCCTTTGCAGTTTCATAGCATTTATTAAATGTTTAGTTTCTTGAAACCTGTGGTTTTGCCAATTGCACGTTCTTTTCTCATTCTGTGTTTATTCAAACATGTCGTACAGGGATCTGGACCAAGCGAGTATGGAGGCAGTAGTTTCACTGTTAGCTGGCCTTCCCCTGCAGCCTGAGGAGGGTGATGGCGTTGAGCTCATGGAGGCCAAATCTCAGCTCTTCCTCAAGTAGGATCATTCATTCAACTCATTTGTTTTGTCCTTAGGTGCTGCAACAATGTAAAACATTTGAAAAATAAGTTGGGTGTTTTTTTTGGGGAGGGTTTAATATGGCCCCTTTAAGGTCAGTTTTCTGGGCGGTCATTACTTCTCTTTCTCCTTTAGGTACTTCACTCTGTTCATGAACCTGTTGAATGACTGCAGCGAGGTCGAGGAAGACGGCCAGCAGGTGGCAGGGCGGAAACGTGGCATGTCTAGACGACTGGCATCTTTGCGGCACTGCACGGTGCTGGCCATGTCAAACCTGCTCAACGCCAATGTGGACAGCGGCCTCATGCACTCCATTGGTGAGAAGCACTTTATCATTGATTCTTACTGTAATTGGTGAGTCGTTATGAGTGAAGAAAAAAGGGATTCTGATATCTCTGAACAGGTCTAGGGTACCATAAGGACCTGCAGACACGGGCTACGTTTATGGAGGTGCTCACTAAGATCCTTCAGCAAGGGACGGAGTTCGACACACTCGCAGAGACTGTGCTTGCAGACCGCTTTGAGAGACTTGTTGAGTTGGTCACCATGATGGGAGATCAGGGCGAACTGCCAATAGCCATGGCACTGGCCAATGTGGTCCCTTGCTCTCAATGGGTGAGAGATATTAACAGCTCTGTCTAACTTTTACAGTTTTGACAAAATAAGAACATTTAAATTAAATTCAGGCCTATTCAAAAAAACATGCATGAAAAAGTTTTAAAGGTCTATAAACTCTATCATGTTGAGTTAGAAATATCATATTTTGATCATCTTGTTTTCCTTACTCAGCTAGGTTTAGATGCTGAACAATTCATTCAAAAATATATAAAAAATTGTTTACACAATAATGAAAATTTGGTGTGAATTGTTTTTAATGTATTTTTGTATTTTTTCATGCTATTATGAAATGGCCAAACAATTATAGTTCACCAAAAAATAATTTACTCACCCTCATGCCATTCCAAAACTGTTTGACTTACTTTCTTTTGTGGACCATAAAAGAAGATCTTTTGAGAGATCTCTTTTTGGTCCATACACTGGAATTCAATGTTGTCCATTGTTGTTTGGTTCCCAGTTATCTTCAGAATATCTTATTTTGTTCTATAAAAGATAAAAGTCAAATAGCTTGTTAACCATCCCTTTACCACTTTTGCTCACTAAGAGTAATACATTGGGTGTATTGTTGGTCATTGGAGAGCTGTTGTGCTCAATGTTCTGATGGTTTTCAGGATGAGCTGGCCAGGGTGTTGGTGACACTGTTCGACTCTCGCCATCTGCTGTATCAGCTGCTATGGAATATGTTCTCAAAAGAGGTGGAGCTGGCCGACTCTATGCAGACCCTTTTCAGAGGAAACAGCCTAGCCAGCAAGATTATGACCTTTTGCTTTAAGGTAACGTGAAACAATGGCAGTCATAGAACATTTTCAGTCTTCAATGTCTTTGCAGAAATATTCTAAAGAGAGACTCAAATATTGATTTGCCCTGATGTGGTGATTTGTACTATCGTTCAAATGCTTGGGTTCAGGAAGTTTTTTTTTTTTATGTAATTGAAAGTTTCTTGTGCTTACCAAGGCTGCATTTTCTTAATCAAAAATACAGTGCAATTCATATTTTCAAAATATTAAATTTATTTAATATTTAAAATAACGGTTTTGTAAATGTAATTTATTCCTGTGATGCAAAGCTGAATTTTCAGCATCAGTCTTCAGTGTCACGTGATCCTTCAGAAATCATTCTAATATTTAGATTTGGTACTCAAGAAACATTTCTTATTGTCATCATTGCTGAAAACAGTTGTGCTGCTTAATATTTTGGTGGAAACCATGCTGCATTTTTTTCAGGATTCTTTGATAAATTGAAACTTAAGCATTTACTTGAAATATAAATCTTTTGTAACATTTTAAATGTCACTTTTAATCAATTAAATGCATTTAATACAAATAAGTAACACTTTGTAATAGGGGTGGGGGGAAAAATCGATTCTTAGATGCATCGCGATGCGGACGTGGACGATTCTGAATCGATTCACAAATGGCAAAAAATCGATTTTCCAAAAAAAAAAAAAAACAAACGGAATATTGACGGAACGCAAAAAACGGAACTCTGAAGCGTGGAAACAATATTGTCAAAGCTTCCACCCGGCTCGGAAAGGGCAAAGCACATTACACAATCAATCGCAACTTTTATTGCCAAGGATTTGCGTCCAGTCGTTGAGAACCAGGGCTTTCGCGCTATGTTGCACACTTTGGAGCCGAGATACAACGTCCCATCTCGGAGATATTTTACAGACACAGCGATCCCCACACTCTACAACAAGACCAAAACCGAAGTCATGGAATCACTGAAGAAAGCGGGTAGGATAGCTGTAACATGTGATGCGTGGACATCCGTATTTTATGTTAATAGAGATTCAGAATATGTTGAAGTTTGTTATAATTTGTTATTGTTGTGATTTTTACTGTAGTGAATTTACTGTTGTGAAATGGAAAATCAATAATCGCTAATCGAGAATCGTTAATAATCGAAAATTGACAGTAATCGAATCGGGACTTCAATAATCGTAATCGAATCGAATCGGGAAATCAGACAGATTAACCACCCCTACTTTGTAATAAGGTTTCATTAGTTAACATGAACTATGAATTAACAATACTTCTACATTAATCTTAATTGCTCTTTATTTCAACATTTTCTAATACATTGTTAAAATAAAATGTTGTATTTGTTAGCATTTAGTTAATGCAGTGTGTACTATCATGAACAATTTGTATTAACTCTTTCCCCGCCAGTGGTTTTGAAAAAAGTTGCCAGCCACTGGCCCACTGCCAATATTTTTGATCATTTTCACAAAAGTTTCATGGCCCCCAGAATACATTGTTGTATGAATATCTGAATATGCAATATATATAAAAACTTTGTTTATAAACACTTGAATGTGGGTAAGTTTCATAAAATAAAAAACAAAAAACATTTTGAACAAAAAAAGCTGAGAAAAATTAATTTTTGTCAAAGACTACGTCTGGATCGGATTCAGAACGATGATCAAAACATAGATGGAGAAGATTTAGTCTGTTAACAATGTTATTTTACATTTTCTCTTTGTCAGCATATGCATATTTGACATATGCATTTGCTTACATATGATATTGCAGTCTTTATCGCTGATATCTTCTTCGCCTGTGTTTCGCCTACTCTTTCAGAAGATGCGTTATAGCAACAACAACAAAATCTTAATTGCCCCAAACTTTTGTACAATAGTGTATATGCACTTAGTGTCTGGCCCCCTGTGTGCAGGTGTATGGAGCTGCATATCTACAGAAGCTTCTGGAACCGCTGTTGAAAGGAATCATCACCACTCCAGAGTGGCAGCAGATCAGTTTTGAAGTGGACCCCACCAGGCATGTTTACCTAGTTAAACTCATATTGTTGACACTTGTTTATTCAGGTCATGCTTTCATTTCACTTTTGATGAAGTTCCTCATGCTGTAGATTTAAAAACTCTTCAAAGCACAGAGGGTTTTTTATCATCATCATTCTTCCGAATTTTTTAAACTTTTTCTGTCTTCTCTTTAGGCTCGAACCAGCGGAGAATCTAGAGGAGAACCAGAAGAACCTGCTGCAAATCACAGACCGCTTCTTTCTGGCCATCATCAACTCTTCAAGCGAGTTTCCTCCACAGCTGCGCAGTGTGTGCCACTGTCTATATCAGGTATGCTCACTGCCTAATCCCAGTCTGCTTTTCTTTCTTTTTTTTACCACTGTTACTGCATCCTCTGAATGACTGCATTGAGGCTGTCTTTCATGCTTGGGCATCCACTGATCAGTCTTCCAGTCACTTCTAACAAGAGAAACTGCTCTTATCCTCTATTGCACTACTGCTCACCTCTGCCTGCCTGTGAACGAATATATCAGACAGTTTTTTTGTTTGTTTTATTAGATTGTTTTTCTCAGATACACTGCCATTCCAAAAGTTTGGGGTTGGTAAGTTTTTTTATTTTTTATTTTATTTTTTTTATACCTGTTTTAAAGACGTGTGGGACTGTGGCATTCAAAGTGCAAAAAAGTTTACTGTTAAATCATTACGGCCTGTTCTTAATACTGACTTTAAACTAAATTACATTATATGGTGGATGATTCTACTTCCAGTATCTGCATTAAAGTTTAATGCATCAGAGTAGGATTTCAAATGGCATAAAATGTCTGCTGAATCATTTGCTCTGCTCTACATGCAACAACAGACATTACAGATTAATTTTGGTAAGCAAACATATTTTAACATTGCTTGCCGATGTATTGTGATAGTTTAATGTCATGAGCAGGTACAAATCACAATTCTCCCAGCTGCAATAAACTGTATAGATATATCACACTTCAAACAAATGAAGCATTGAAGTTAACATTTCTACATTGATATACTGTTAACAATGTATCCAGCCCACATTTAAGTTGCTTTTACTTGAGTGTACACATTTTTTTTCCATTATGAAAATTGAGGGAGGTGTTTATGTAGCTGGTAGTGTCTAAAATGAAAGTTTTCCTGCGAAAGTGCCACATCTCAGATACTCTGTCAAGGGCACCATCCTGTGGACCATGATCCATACACTTGTTTTTTAAACAGAAAAGAAAGCATTGAATGATGAAAACACTTTTTTCTTTTCCTCTTTCCTAATTACATGTAGTTTCTCTTCCTTTCTTGGCGTTTCCTTTCATGGCCTTTCTTGTCTTGTTTGTAATCACGAGGATCGGGTTGTGATGTTTGGCTCAGTAAGTCCCCATTAAATCAAAATGATAGTTTTGTGGCATCTAGATAGCTTGGAGGTCATCTCTTTGCTAGTGAGCTCCTAAAGGTTTCCGTTTAGTAGATGCACACATTTAAAACATACAGTCTTTCCTTTCCGGGATAACAGAATGAAAATATCGATTACTCGCCCTACCAAATGAGCTACATCCATTAGTCCTGCTACACACTTCCTTTTATCTTCTGCACGGTCCACTTATATCCTCATTGACACCTATTCTGGTCTTTCATTTTCCGCTAATATCTTCTTGCTCTTTATGTATTCATACTTTGTTTGCTTGGGCCGAAAGCTCGCTCTCCCTTCTCCACTGTAGTATCTTTGCAGCTTTTGCTTTACGTTCTGCTTGGAAAGCATCAGCCGGTGTTTCTTAATCCCTGAAATGAACATGAATGAAACTGTTGGTAGATCAGCTGTTAGGAAGGCAGTGGTTGTGTTGTCTGCTCCTTCATTGTGTCTGTATGCACTGTGGCTGTGCTGAGTACAGTTGTGTAGCTGCTGTGACCTCTCTGTGCTCATCTCTGCCCTGTAGGCTACTTGCCACTCCCTTCTGAATAAAGCCACTGTTAAAGAAAAAAAGGAAAACAAAAAATCCGTAAGTGTTTTAGCATTTAATTTTTTCTTTAGCTGCCATTTATTATTAGTTTGGGTTTATTTATACCATAAATGCAACGTGTTGCTTTTCAATATATTCTTTTATATATTATGATTTTGTTTGTTTCATGGTTTTGAGTTGTTTTTCGCCAGAACATGTTCAGAAACACCTGTGTAAACATGGTTTTCTTACGAAGACACGTCCATTTTCAACTCAACATAGTGGGGAAAACGCAGAGATAAACAAAATTATTGTACTGCTTTGGACCAACTTTTTTTTTTTTCAACCGTTGTGGACTGGGTCAGTGATGGCGGTTAGGTGGGATCAGTTCAGCTTTTCTATGTCTTGCGGTAAAGCAGAAGACTGTTTCTTTGTGAGGATTTAAGGTCTATTCTAACATGAAGACTGCAATATCCACATATATGCAGTCCTGGAGCCTGGTACTGACTTGGTCTACCTTCTCAGAGCGTACATACTTTAAATTAGAAAACATTATGAATCTGTATTTTGGCTTCTGGAAGAGTCTTGTCTTTCTTGGAAAACTTTTAATGAAGGTGTTAAGTGATTTGCATGCGTTAAATACGATCTGATGAACATGTTGGCGCTACTCTGGCTTCTGTCATGTGCTCTATGGGTCGTCTTCAAGTCAATGGTTGTGCATGTTTTCACTTTGAGAAACCATTGGTGCATATGCATGTATAATAGTGTATGTAATGGTGTAAAATGTTTAATTATTCCCACCTTTTAATTTTCTGTCTGTTTGTATTTTCTCATTTCCTTTCTCTTTGGCATTTGCGGGGACCTTCATGACCATGATGTTATAAAGCATGTTGCATTTTAATGGTCTTTTTTATTGGTTAATAATATGCTTTTTACAATACAGAACAATAAAACACTGATTACCATTTTTTTTTTATTATTATTTTTAAAGCAGAAGGAAAATGTGTTAACATAATATTTTAAATTGGCATAAAATTGGTAAACACATTCAATAATTGTCAGTTTGTTGATTTTCTTAAAATGATACACAAATAATAAGTTTATTCCCTTGATGATAATTCGATTTTTTAAGGCAAGAAAATATTATCATAAGCTGAGACCCTTCGTACTCGTAGCCTGTTTTTAGTCTCAGTATTATTAGTAGTAATTAGGGCTGGGTATGGAGTTCGATACTTTTTAGAGACCGAATTGCCTCGCTACCATCGAGTTTCAGGTCTTGTCGTTTGATACCAAATTTTGATACCTAAAGGGTTAACCTCGTCTTACACCCAGAGACCTTTCTCACCTGAGGCTGTAGTGTGTAAGCGTCCCAACCCCCATAGATGGAAAAGATCTGGAAAAGATCAAAAGCGTGGCTACATTTCACCAGGCTCGATGCCAACAGCGCGTGATGCAATAAATGCGTCAGTAATATACGGCATATCTGATGAAGCACTTAACACCGTGTCCTAACTACACGCGACGCCGCGACACGCGATAAAAGGTATCTTTTCCATGTTAATCAGAGTTTTTGTCCTAACCAGACGCGACGGCGACACGCGAAGTTTCTAATTTAGAAACGGTTCCTATTTCTGCGACGTCGCGGCTGACAGATCCGCCCACACAGAGATCTCATTGGATGGAAGTTCTGCGTGTCATGAATATTTAATCATCAAACTGAATTCTATGCAAACATACAACTGTACTTCATAACACAATTAGTCAATGAGTACATTTTGTTAATGTTTTGATTTATAATAATGTTATTTCTTGATTTGATTATGTCCTTACCCATTTCCAATGCGAGTGCGGGCCAGCAGTGCGCTTTCACAGAGAGACTCCGCCCACACGCTGTTCTAAATGGCTGTGATTTTTGATTGACGTGTGGCGTCTCACAGTCGCGTCACGTCTAGTGTGGACAGACACACTTGCTGTCACTGGAATTTTATCGCGTCGCGCGTAGTTAGGACACGGTGTTAGAGCAGAAAGTTGCTCAGTCTTCGACTGCAAGAAGAACTGGAGCGCGTCACCTATATTAACCTAAACTCCGCTGGGTACTTGCCTCACAGACATGAGAAATAGGCATATAGAGAGTTTGAAATGTCTACTTTTAAACTAACCAATTCGTATCGAAAACAAATACTCTCTGATTATGTAATCCAAATGTAAGGTGTATTTCTCTCTCTACAGGTGAGCGCGCATTCACTATACTGTGATGACGACGAGTCAGCAACATCAACTTCATCTTTGCCGCCAACACTGACTCAGAAAACACTAGTTTATTAATAAACAATTCAAATGTTTCCTTGCTATTTTTTTTCCGACACATTCATAATGTCATTAGGCTACTATTGCTAGTGCTTTGCGGCAAGCTTTATCCAGTGGCCTATATGAGTCATTGAGTTTGGAAAAAAGTCAACAAAAAAATAACTTATTCAAATGTAATCGTGTTAAAACGGATTTCATAAAATTATTATCGCAAAAAGTATTTCAGGAACTGGTATCGAAGTCAAGGTATCTTTATCCATATCTCTTTTTTTTAACGCTACCCAGCCCTAGTAGTAATAATTCAGTCCTCTACAAAGGATTAGTATTATAGGTCTTGTAGTATTGTATTCAAGGATGTGTATCCTCTGTCCCGCATTGTTCTGCAAACATTTATTTTGGTTTGTAAGGGTGGAGTAATTGCTTACTGTGTTGTAATGTGATTGTGGTAATGTTTATTAGTACTGTGTATATACAAGTCGGATGTCTGATTATTAATTTGTACTGTACAAACACCGTATAGTGTCAATTCCCATGACACTGTTTTCTAATAGAGCCTGTTAGACCTGTTATTATAGAGCTTTTTTTTCTTCATTATACCCTTTCCTGAATTGTAAACCTATTGAAAATATTAGTTTTCTTTTCTTTGTTTTGTTGCTTTTAAATAAAAATCATCATGATGTATTCAATTATCAACCATATATCAAAAATAGTTTGACTTGTGCCTGTCATTTACCTATGATTCATCCTTCCGGCACTCAACTGTTTCCTCTTGCTTTCCTCCATCCGTTTGTGCAGGTGGTCAGCCAGCGATTTCCTCAGAACAGTATTGGTGCAGTAGGAAGTGCCATGTTCTTGCGCTTCATTAACCCAGCTATCGTATCACCGTATGAGGCGGGCATCCTAGACAAGAAACCCCCACCTCGCATCGAGCGTGGCCTCAAACTCATGTCTAAGGTAAGTTTGAGTAAAGTTATGCCAGATTCATACAGATCTTTCATTTTCATCATCTGATGACTAACTGGCAAGATTAAATGTTGATTTATACCACACCCAGTTAATAGCAAAATTGGTATTTCTACATCTATTTCAGCCACAGTATTTTTTTATTTTTTTCTCCAGATTCTCCAGAGCATTGCCAATCATGTCCTTTTTACAAAAGAAGAGCATATGCGGCCCTTTAATGATTTTGTCAAAAGCAACTTTGATGCAGCCAGAAGGTTTGAATGTTTCTCACAATATGTATCGTAACTACCCGTTTTTTCTTTATCTCTTTATGGTTTAAAAAAGCCCTTCTGAACACTATAATATACACAATTAAAATTGTCACAGTAATGAACCAATATATGCTAAAAAAATGTTGTGCACTTAATTTGACTATATTTGTGCTAGATGTTCAATAATACTTTTGATACTTTAACCGGAAAGAGAAAAACTTTACATTTTAAATATGCATATTTGCTAAACGTAACTTTTGCCACGTTTAGGGGGATGCAAGCATATATGTGGCCTTAAAGGAACACTCCACTTTTTTTGGAAATTTCATTTTTCAACTCCCCTAGAGTTAAACAGTTGAGTTTTACCGTTTTCGAATCCATTCAGCCGATCTCCGGGTCTGGCGGTAGCACTTAAGCATAGCTTAGCCTAGATCATTGAATCTGATTAGACCGTTAGCATCTCTCTCAAAAAAATGACCAAAGAGTTAAAAATGTTATCCTATTTAAAAATGTACTCTTCTGTAGTTACATCGTGTACTAAGACCGACAGAAAATGAAAAGTTGCGATTTTTTTTTTTAGGCCAATATGAATAGGAACCAGTGATGCGCGGGTCAATGTATAAACAACCTGCACCCGACCGACGTTTTCAATAACCCGCCCGCAACTCGGACCGCAAAAAAAAAGAAAGAAAATATTGTACCCGACCCGCTTCCTGACCCGCGTTTTTTAAAGTAGCTAGGCTATAGTAAATGCTCATCGTAGTCATTGGGCCATAGACGGAGGAACTAGGGGTGCGCATTTTTCTGAATGCTGTATGATATCGCCTAGTGTTTTGTAATAAAGGCTTGATTTATTCATTTAATTCGTTTCATTTTCTTAACAATTAAGATGCTGCATGCGTTTATCCAGTCTAATCGAAGTGCGCGTTTCTCCCCCGATTTTCCCAACAAAAACCCCGCCCCCTCTCAGCAAATACATAAAACTGACATTACTGAGCTATATGCGTTTAAAAGTAGCCTATTAAAATGGCACAATGGCATTGCTCAGTTCAACGTGTTGGGAAATCGTGCATTTTGTCCCGCGTCAGCTTTTAGTCAAAAGTTAATAACGCGCTCAACATTCAGGATTTCCCACCGTCATCTCTGATGAGCTCGTGCGTCATCCTCGCGCAGTTATTCAGCCAATAAAGTGTACACCTATGTATTTCATAGAACATTGTGTCTAGTAGCCTACTAGCCTATATAAATTACAAAGGTTTAATTGGCATCTTTATTTCAAACTAACCGACCGACCGCGACCCGAATATCATTAAAAATATTTTTGGATGACTCGTAACCGCGGGTGACCGCGGGTGACCGCAGGCACCCGCTCATTTTGGATCAACCCGCGCATCACTGATAGGAACATACTCTCATTCCTGCGTAATAATCAAGGAACTGTGCTGCTGTACCATGGGTGCAGCAGGCGCAATGATATTACGCAGCGCCTGAAAATAGTCCCCAGCTCGGTAAGTGACTGGAAATTTCGTGCGTAATATCATTGTGCCTGCTCCAGCCATGGTACAGCAGCACAGTTCCTTGATTATTACCCAAGAGTTGGAAAATGAGCCTATTTCCAAAAAAAAGTGGAGTGTTCCTTTAACTTGAAGATACGTACTAAAGCCATAACTCCAGTTATGATTTTATTTGGTCTTGAAACGCAATGTTTTAAACCCATTTGCTTCTCAAAAACTTCTTGAACCGTGGGCTTCAAAATGCCAAATGCTTTTGTTTTGGCAGGTTCTTCTTGGATATTGCTTCTGATTCTCCACCGAGTGACTCCGTGAACCATAGTTTGTCTTTTATCAGTGACGGCAACGTGCTCGCCCTGCACCGTCTGTTATGGAACAACCAGGAAAGAATTGGCCAATACCTTTCCAGCAACAGGTAAGATAGCTTCTAGATATAAAAATAAGGTCATGCCAGTTACAAGGTACAAAAGGACTGTATGCTTCTTCCGTTTTTTTGTTAATAACTAACCAATCTAGATACAATCTTTGTTCTGTTTCCACAGTAAATATAAAAGAATTTTGAATATGGAAAAATATGTAATGTCTTACTACAGATACAAATGTTGTAATCAAACTTTAAACCATAGGGACCACAAGGCAGTGGGTCGTAGACCCATTTGACAAGATGGCCACCCTCCTGGCGTACCTGGGTCCACCTGAACATAAGCCAGTAGCTGACACACACTGGTCCAGCCTCAACCTCACCAGCTCAAAGTTTGAGGAGTTTATGACAAGGTGACTGTTCTTGCTTTTGCCAAAAGCTAGTGTTTCTTTTCTCTTCAGTTTTTACCCAGAGTAGAGGTCTACACAGGCCCAAAAATGTGTGCCCGAACACGAAGAGACCCGTAATGTGCTACACCGACCCGGACCCGTTGATTATTTCAAAAGCTGGACCCGGACTTCTGTGGATCCGATAAATGCTACAAATGTTCTAACCCGGACCCCACCTGGACCTGTCAATTATTTGAAACCTGGACCCGAACCGGGCGGGAAGACACAGACCCGACTGGACCCAATTGTCGCAAAGTTGCGAAAAATAAAACTTTATGTCTTACATAATTTTAGTAGCCGTTGTCTCCCTTCCTTGTACCTGACTGACTGTGATGTATTACAATCCTCCAACAAGAAAGTTCTATCCAGGTTATTCCTGGTTTTTACATGATTTTTGAATGTAATAAAATCTGACTTATACAGTGATGCGACTTGTGTTTTGGCCCGCTGCATATTATATTCTGTTGTGGCTTTTAAAAAAATGAATACATAGAAAATACAGTACCGTATATAAATACATAGTTGTCTAAAAATTTCAAAACAATTGTGCTTTTAGTAAATTAGCAGCCCTAGTTTATAATCTGCGGGGGAAAAAATATATATATTTTATTTTTTTCTTGTTTTTCAGGCATCAAGTCCATGAGAAGGAGGAATTTAAAGCTTTAAAGACCCTCAACATATTTTACCAAGCTGGAACATCGAAGAATGGCAATCCTGTATTTTACTACATTGCCCGCAGGTAAGAGCTTTATTTTTGATCCATCCTCTGTTGGTGTAATACCCGGCCTGTTGCTAATTGTGTTGTAACTTTTGAGTTGGGCATTCTGTTTCACTCCTCCTGTATTCTCCTGTATCCTGTTGGTCATGTTTGTTCTTATTCTTTAAGGATCAAGGCATATTTGAAGAAACAAACAGTCTTTAATAATCTTTGAATAAGTACACAGAATAGCAGAAAAGCAATGTTTATTGACGTGTCACTCTGTAGTATGTAATTTATATGACATTACATTATATATGACACCTACATATACCTCTTAATAATTACATATACACCCATCCTTAACCATTCTGAATGTTCAAGGTAATTTTTAAAAGTGCCAACTAAAGTGTTTATTCTTTATTTGAATTATTTATATAATCATTCATTTGTTTCTAGATTTTTAAGTGCAAGTATTTTTCATAGCAGTAATTATCTGCAAAACATCTAGGTTTTAGCTGTTTGACAAACATGGGTAATTTCAACTACTGGTGTTGATTATCAGGACTGGTAGAAGAGTTTAAGAACTGCAGTGTAGGTGACAATGTAGATTAGAAGTCCAGGCAGTCCCACACTCCCCATAGGTGAAAGAAATGCTGCAATATAAGTGCTGGGTTTCGTTCCTGTGTTTGTGGCAGTGGTTGTGCCGTTGGTTGGGCCGATGGTTGAGCCGGTGTTTGTGCTGTTAGTTGAGCCGCCGTTTGTGCTGATGGTTGAGCCGGTGTTTGTGCTGATGGTTGAGCCGGTGTTTGTGCTGATGGTTGAGCCGGTGTTTGTGCTGATGGTTGAGCCGGTGTTTGTGCTGATGGTTGAGCCGGTGTTTGTGCTGATGGTTGAGCCGGTGTTTGTGCTGATGGTTGAGCCGGTGTTTGTGCTGATGGTTGAGCCGGTGTTTGTGCTGATGGTTGAGCCGGTGTTTGTGCTGATGGTTGAGCCAGTGTTTTTGCTGATGGTTGAGCCGGTGTTTGTGCTGATGGTTGAGCTGGCGTTTGTGCTGATGGTTGAGCCGGTGTTTGTGCCGATGGTTATGCTGTTAGTTGAGCTGGCGTTTGTGCCGATGGTTGTGCTGTCCGAGTCTGCATTGGTAAGACCATAGCTTGTAATCATAACAGCCACTAGCAGTAGTAGAATTTTGGAAGCCATATTCAGCTCTCTCACTATTAAAATGTGGAAAACAACAAAATAAAATTATAATTGATATAATTTTTAAATGTTTTATTCTAATAGTAGTATTTAATAACTAAGACACATCCAAATTTAGCCAATATTACTGGATTTGAAACCATCACCCTAAAAATATAACTTGTTTATATAAAAGTCATTACCGTTTGTCATGGATGATTGTTCTTCGTGTCTATCAGTCCTCTAAAAGGATGTTGGTGTGAATGCCAGAGTGAAATAATGCCTTTTATTTGAGCTCTTAAACCAACACCCTGCAAGAGGCGGTGTTGTGTTGTTATTGGAGGATAGATGCAATTTTTTTTTTGGTCAAACTTTTAGACTTAAAGGGATAGTTCACCCAAACTACTTCTTGGATGACTTTCTTCGGTAGAAAACAAAAAAGGATATTTTGAAAAACATTGTTGTCCAAACAACGTTGTACCCCATTGACTTTCATTCTATAGACAAAAATATCAATGAGACTTTTTTCAAAATATCTTCCTTCTGGATCATAGAAGAAAGTCATACAGGTTTGAAATGACATGAGGGTGAGTAAATGACAGAATTGTTATTTTTCTTTGAACTGTCCCTTTAAAGGCATACACTAGATATCGCATTGGCTATATATCTGTATATATCTATGGTTCTGTTTAATAAACCATATGCTCAACCAAAAAACCCTATCTGGTTTCATTCATTTAAGAGTCATTGTTGCTGATGATGATTATAATAATAATGATTTAATACGGATGATGGTTTAATACCGTATACCGTGAAACCGTGATATTTTTGGAGACTATTATCATACCGTGAAAATCTCATACCGTTACAACCCTAGTCGCGTGGTTATGGCGTAATCGTTAGCCTATTTTTACAAAAACTTCTTCTATGGGGACATAACGTAAGATACAAGGTAATGGAGCCTTTTATACGTTTTCGTGTTTCTTTAAAAATAAAAAATGGACAAATGGAGTCTTTAAACGCATCAGATGTAAAGTTATTCACTGTCAAAGTGACGCCAAAATGAATGGGAGTCAACGTAATGCTAACAGCAGGTGGGGGTCCGCTAATCAATGGTGGCGCCCGGGGAGGCTTCAGTTTCCGGCGGAGGAATTACCCCCTTGCACTGAATCCATTGAAATCTTCCTCGGTGTCGCTTCTGAACAACTCCGCTAACTAGAGCGCCCTCTCGTGGCTGAAGGCGGTAATGTTTTCTCTTGGTTCATCTCAGTCAGTATGAATTCATTTTCATTTTCATGTCGCACCTGACTATAAGTCACAGGACCAGCAAAACTATGAAAAAAAAGTGTGACTTATAGTCCGGAAAATACGGTAGATAAAAGTGCCATACATAGAAATTAGAAGTAATGAAAATTTCTAAGCGTATGCTGTGTGGTAGGGGTGTGCGATATATATATATATATCGTCTGCAATAATATCGTAATTGATGTTTTAACGATGTGCCATTTGACTTTGAGTATAGCCTATCCCTCACACACACCCAGAGAGTGCATGCATACTCTACGTGATGCAGTCTTGTAGATTAGTCTAGTGCGGGTGCGCGTTTAGAGGGCATGCTTTCACTGCGAGATTTAGTCTATTTATATCATTTAGTTATAAATATCACAAGAGTGCAGTTTTTCTCCAATATCAGCATGATAACAAATGTGATATTGAGTTTATACAAGTTTAATAAACAAGAAGTTAATATTAAGTGACTTACATTTTAGACACAATATTGCCAGTTTTTGCTCTATTTCGCCTACGAAAATAGTTCAAAACAAAGCCACACACGGCGGTGTTTCCTTACTGATTGAATCAGCTTTTTGAACGAATCAGTTGACTTGGATTGTCTATTACTAGTAAACAGTGTTGATTGGGGACTGCTTCCCCCTCCTATGGCGCCAGACAGTTTGCCAGAATCTCTTCGAGGCCAACCAATAGTCATTCTCCATGGCCTCATCGAACTCTTCCCCGGTTCGATTTTTGTGCCTCCACAACCACCCGGGCTGCAGTCCGCTTGGCCTGCCGGTATCCGTCAGCTGCCTCAGGAGTCCCACAGGCCATCCAGGCCTGATAGGACTCCTCCTTCAGCTTGACGGCATCCCTTACTTCCGGTGTCCACCGCCGGGTTCGGGGACGGCCTTACGGCCACAGCTCCGAGTGGTCGCGTTGACAATGGAGATGGAGAACATGGTCCACTCGGACTCAGTATCTCCAGACTCCCTCGGGAACCGGTCGAAGCTCCGCCGGAGGTGGGAGTTGAAGATCTCTCTGACAGGGGACTCGGCCAAACGTTCCTAACAGACCCCTCGCAGAACGTTTGGGTCTGCGAGTCTGTCCAGCTTCCTCCCCCGCCATCGGATACAACTCACCACTAGGTGGTGATCAGTTGACAGCTCCGCCCCTTTCTTCATCCGAATGTTCAAGACATACGGCCGGTGGTCGGATAAAACGACCACAAAGTCGAATAATCTAATCTAATATAATAAGTATAATCACAAAATATAATCTAATAAATTCCAATTAAGGCAAAATTAATATTAAAATGCCTTTCATATATAATGCTAAGTGGTTATCATTACCCATTTTACTCTTAGTAATTCAATAATTTAAGAAATGTTAAATTCAGTTTAGAGGTATCGGATCGGCGATACTGGCCTTGAAAATATCGGTATCGTAAAATATAAAATATACTCTTTTAAGCTTTGCCAATTTAAACATTAAGGAGCCCAGAAGACGCTATTGAGAACTCGCGTGCTGTGAGAAGATTGTATGTATGCACTCATCTGAAGTGGTCAGCCCGCGTCTTAGATGTGCAAATATTAAGTCCTCTTTCAAGTCTTGCGCTTCAACGGACAAATTCACTCAAAAATGATGTCAACATACCCATCTTGGTGAGTATCCTAGGTAGGGCTGCAAGATTAATCGAAATGAAACCGCACTAGATTTGGCAAAGGCTGCGGTTATTTTATGCGCAGCTTCTCAGTGTAGCATGACTCTGTGATCAGTAGTAAATCCTGCTCCATTTCATGTTAATTGTGATTAATCATGCAGCCCTAACCCTAGGCTAGCAGACATAGTCCGTTACGTTACCAGTATCAGTGTACTGGATCCGTGCATTATATCTTTGTGACTGCTAGCTAATATTCCTGCTGTCTGTGTTTTAATGTTAATCAAACAACAAAAGACAAGGAAATCATTCAATGATCTAGATTGAATAGCTTTTGGAACTTTAATAAGGATTAATCTTTAATATACAGTCAAATATGCAATGTTATTTTACAATTTTTGTACCTAAAAACTAATGTTAGACTTACCTGAAAAAAAAAAAGAAAATTATTGTTTATTTTATTTGTATCTTTGCTCTGTTGTATTTAGTTGTGATGTTGCTTGTAGTTAGATTATTTGCTCTTATTTTCTTAATTTTTATTTGACAGTAGTCCTTTTTCCCTGAACGTAGCCCATAGCCTACTGAACCGTACCGAAACCGTGACCCTAAAACCGCAATACAAACTAAACTGTGAGCCATTTGAACCGTTTCACCCCTAATTCAATTTTTTTTTATTACATATATACATGTATGTGTGCGTGTAATAATACGGTATATCTCCAGTTTAATCCTCTCTTTACGTGGACTGTCAGCTCTGCTTTGCTGTGTTTTTATGCATTTGTCATTTTCCAGTCCTGCATGGCCTGTTGACTTTCTTTTATGTAATTGCAGTAAAACACTGGGTTTTCCGATTTGTTTTTTATTTCAACAGTTAAAGGCAGCATGTCTGTACTCCATAGAACACATCAGCTTTACACTTTACACAGTGTTGTAGTTTGATACATAATATAAACAATGAAATGCACAAATATCTGTCAATGCTCAAGCATAACACTAGAAAGAGCAATCAATTTTCCACATCAAGAAACTGTTACTTGTAGTGTACTTCTATGTGTCTATGTGTAACCCATACAGTACTCAGTCACATTATCTAGAAGGTTGTAAGTTTATTGGAAGCAGGCAGAGATTGCATATGTTGAAGAATGCTTAAAAGTAGCCAGAACAATGTGAAAATGTAAACCCAAGTGAGTCTCTCGTTTTGCATTTTGTGGATTTTTTTACCCCCAGACTCAAGTCAGCAGGTCTAGTTCAAGAGATTGTTATGCTGAATCACAAAGCACTTGGGATGACAACTGTACATAAGAGGCTCAAAATGGTGGTTTCAAAGCTGCATATGTGGATTTGATGCCTTGTGCTGCAAGATCTGCCTGGAAGGACCTTCTTGGTGCTACGTGTTCGGATTGTTGTGCTTGACTGTGTGGACAGGCTATGTGGAGTTGAAGTGAGAAATCCCCCACCCATGATCAGCACCTGCACACCTGCCCCAGAAGTATTGACAGGATTTGGATTGTGAGCTATGTTCAACTGGGCTGACTTGGACAGGGAAACAGAAGTAACTGCCTGCATTGGATCTTGGTGGATAGGATAACGAGCACCCAGTGGCGGCTCTGTGAATACGGCTGAGTGCCAGGTTCTCCTAGTGGCCAGATGTACCTCTCCACATCTGGGCCTGGTGTAGCAGGGGCAGCCCAAGACTTTCGCAGGGGTTTGTTGCATCCAAGTCAGCAAATGATTTATATTTTCCTCGTCCTCACAAGCCCAAGGATTGTCTCCAAGTGTGAGGAGCTGCAGTCCATCCAGTCTATTGAAGACACCTTCACTTAATGAGGTAAAACGATTAGCATGCAGGTAGAATCTCGACATTCTGGGAAGGCGATCCAGTGAGCCAGGTAGGATCTGCAGCAAGTAGTTGTGAGAGAGGTCCACAATCTCCAAATTGTAGGGCATGTTTGTCGGAACAGTCCAGAATTTGTTGTGACTAAAATTGAGAGCTTGGAGATTGGACAACGTATTGTTGATTAAGACCACCCGTTCCAGCAAGTTGTGTGATAAGTCTAGATTCTGAAGGTTCCAGTGGTAGGCCGTATCATTCTTTACCAATTGACGGATGTAGTTTCCAGATGCACGTAAATCCCAAAGAGCTCTTGGCAGACTTAAAGGAAGGTGGTGGAGATGGTTATAGGAGATGTCCAAAGTTCTTAAGTGGTCAAAATGGTTGAGGAGCCCATCGAGATCTTGGAGCCGGTTATGAGACAAGTTGAGGAAATGAATGTTGTGCTGCAGGCTGTCAGGAAGTATACTCAACTCTCGGGCAGAGCAGTCCACCACTCTATGGCCTCTGCTACAGCTGCACATTGGTGGGCAAATGGCCAGCCCACGCACCCCGAACAGGAGGACGAGCAATAGGTTAGCCAGCATGGAGGCAAGTGTGATGTGGGCTGTCCTGTCAAAAAACAAATAAAAGTTTGTCACAAACGTTGTTCTTTAGGGTTTTTTCTTTAAGTTAAATGTATAAGTATACAAGGTAATTAAATACACCAAAGCTTTATTATAGATATGAGTGGAAGGGTGGAGTCCTGGTCCTAGTGGGGTATCCCAGTAAAAGTTGGAACTACACATATGACTATCATGTACCATATTGCAGCTTATTCTTTACAGACCAAATCAAATATAAATTCTAAGGTGAGAACCTTAGTTCCACGGATCCACACACATTTTCTTCTTTTGTCCCTCTGTCTTCAAAATCTGTTTTACAATTTTATAAGCTTGGTCCTTTACAGATTTGTGTGGAGCAACCATTTCAACTCTTTGGGAGGGCATGTCCACACTTGCCTCCCACTATTGCAAGACGTACCCATTACACCTTATTTTTGGAAATAAGGAGCACTTTTTAAAGAATCAATGCTTAATGTGTCACTTTACTTGTAAAATCACTCCAACAATCCTGATTCACCCGTATAACACATTAGCAAAGTACAAACGTCATGCCACAAAGACAATTTCATTTATTGAGCATTCTCTATCCATTGCACTGTTGACAACAGGTTTCACTGTTACAACTCATACAGAGCCGCTCAGTTCTCTCTCTCTGTGCTAATAGGTTGAGCCTCTGCCAGGAGCTACCCTGCCATGCTGCAGTAGTGAGATGTTAGCATTTAGCCTTGGTAGCAGTGCCTGCATCTTGAATCCCCCTCACCCCCTCATTTGTGGGGCATTTAGGGACATCGTTGCACAGTACCTCTGCGCGTGTGCACATAGTCATGCCATGCTCGGTTCTAGAAAGTTGCACGTTCTGGGTTGCCACATCAGCATGCAGAAAATTGTGGTGATATTAAAGCCCAAATAATTTTCATTACCTCAGTAAATCCATTAGAGCAAGTTGATTGTGTTAAACTGTCTAAAGTCTTAATGTTACCCTTAATAAAAAGAGATTGTGTACATGCTAGAAATTGTTATGGGGAAGAAGTATCTAGTTTTTTGAATAACAATGCTCTACTGCAGTCTCGCTCTGACCTAGCTTCACTGTGCACTTTGCGATTGATCATGTACGTTAAACTGAATTGCATGAGTTAAACGCTCCTTATGCTTGCCTTTCATGTCATATATCGCTTACCTGATTCTTTCCATTACTTTGTGTACATGTCGTTGTCCGTTCTGACCTCTCTTGCTGTTCTCCCTTTTCTAGAGGAGTAGAAGGCGATTTGGATTGCTTGGTGTTTTTTCCCCCAGTCTTATATGACAGCAGGGTCCACGTTTTGTCTTTACTGTCTCGCACTCATGTCCGTTTTTGTGCTCGCTCCCCCTGTTCTGCCCACCCCCCTTCCTTCCTTTTTTCTCTCGTTGGCAACCGTGAGTTACTTTGGTTTAGAGCCTCTGTTAGCCGTTTCCTTGCCTTTCCGCTCTTCCAGGCATGGTCATGCAGTGTATTTGCACCCTTGTATAGCCTCCGCTGCTGCTGGCTGCCTGCTTACAGAACTTGTTTCAGGGCTTGCTGTCAGACGAGGTAGAGAGAGAAAGGAGGGACCAAGGGAGGGAGATTGAAGAATCATCGGATGATGGGGAGGGGGAGGGGCGAAATGCAGCACAGGGTCTACCCATACTTCTGCTGATGAGGTGGGGGTGGGGGGTGCTGACTTTAGTGTTTTATATTCAGGATCTGCACACGCCACCAAATCATCTTCCTGATTTCTCTTTCTCTCTCTCTCTCTCTCTCTCTCTCTCTCTCTCTCACAAACTCACATACTCTTATGGCACGGTCTTTGTATGTACCATGTTTAGATATCCTGTTACTCGCACAGCTGCTTTGATAAATGAACCCCTGCTCTATTGCGATATTACTGTACAGTGCTGGATTATTCTGTGTGACGCAGCTAAATGCAGAAGACAGGGCTGATGTGGTTTAATGTCCCTCTACGGCCTTGTCCTCATTTAGGTGACAGCTGTTTTTTTTATGATGCTCTCTATATTGAGTTTTATTTAATTCCTAAGGGATTTCTGTATAGGTTTGTGAGTTTGTGAGTTTAGGTTTGTGATGTATTAATGTTTTGATTTTTTTAACTTTAAATATGCAAATGGATTTATGGATGATTATCTGTGCTTCCATCTGTTTCCCCCTAGTGTTCTGAATGTGAATGTGCAACTTTTGAGAGCACCAATGAGGTATGAATGTACTCATGGAGCAAAACGGCATAGCAAATGTGTGAACACCTGCATAGCAGCAGAGTAAGGTTTTGAGCTATTGAACAAAAAAAAATTAAAGAATTTTTTTATCTTAACCTTCACAAAAAGGACTATGGAGTTACATAGTTACATTTCATGCCTCAAGCAAGTAGTTTAAAGTAGGGATGCAACGATACCATTTTTTCAGAACCGATCCGATCCCAAACATTCTGAGTATCGACCGATACCGATACCAATCCGATACCAGCACCGTTTTTTTTTATCAAGTAGAATTTCTATAACTCTGTGTGTTGAACTGATAATCACTCTTTGTGTTAAAAACAACCTACTTAATACAGACAACTTCATTATAAAGAAAAACAACAAATAAAAAAAAATATGATCATAATCTGTGACAAAAATGCTATTATAAACTAGATTAGTGGATAATTCAGCAGTAAAATTTAGTCTAGAAAAAAAATCACAAGTGCACAATAATTGTATTAAATCTGAACATGAAAAAACATTTAGTGGGGAATAAATATGAGACAATAAGTGTAACACTAAATTTGGTAAAACGTTACACATTGCTCTTTGTATTGTTGTAAAATACATTCATGAAAAACAAGATAACAAAAATCAAAAATAAATTATTTTATAGCCTAGGCCTACTATAAAATTGAGACATGTTTTAAATGTATATCACAGCGGTTTAATGAGGCAGCAACATATGATAGATTGGACAGAACTAGAAAGGCTATTAATAATCGTTCATTGCGTCGCTGTATTATGATATGAAAGGCTCCAGTACAGTGCGGCACAAAATGTTTATGCGCATCCCGAGCGCAGAATGATGCGCTTGAAGCAACACGAGTCGCAGCGCTTTGAGTCCGCATTAAAAAGTTCAAATCACAAAGGAAATACATATTGATGCGTAGTGTATTATACAGTATCTATCTATCTATGCAATAGTTTATTGAGCATTTTCTTTTAACAGTTTTAAATGTCAGTTACTGTGCGCGTGAAGAACAATTATAATGCTCTGACTCCAGTGTTGTGAGAGACACCCGGTAGAAAGTAACATGATTAAGGTACAGCAATAAAGTCCAGCAAGATAAAGTTGTTTAATGCAAACCTATAGACCTTTATCTACAGATCAAGTATAATTATAGTAACATTGAATCATCTTGGAGAGAGTTTTTCATCGTGTTGACCGTTGTAACCGAACGCGACGCGCCGCTTGATGCTGGATGGAGAATGACTGACAGCCGCAGCGGAGGGAAAAGTGTACGTGATTTTGAATTTAATGACTTAAATATTAATTTATATCTCACATTATACTATATAATGGCTTCCGAACACTTATAATATAGTGCAGGACAACTTTATGGTGCTTTATAATGTTTTGTGCCTTTTGTGGGGCTTAACAATAGCACAGAATAGTATACGCACACTATCGGATTTGGATCGGCCTCGTCTGACCGATACCCGCTCCGGCAAAAATGGCAGTATCGGAGCCGATACCGATACTGAATATCAGATCGATGCATCCCTAGTTTAAAGCTATTGGCTCGTGTAACCACTGAAGTCTGGTGGAGTCCCACCGGATGATGAGAGTTTGAAAATGAATCAAAAGACAGAAAATAGTCTTGTGGTCTGTTTCCCAATTTAAAATCCGCTGTGACATTTCCTCTCTCACTTCTGCTGCAGGTGGTGCACAGGCCCTGCATTCAGCGCTCTGCAGAAGACACACAGTATGCTACTTGTACTAACTTCCTACCTTGCTCAATAGTAGTACTTCAGTAGTGCTTATCCCCAGGCAGAGTTTGATAGTGTTGGAAACCGAGAGCAGCTTGTGTCATTATTTTCATGGTGTTCAGTAAAAGATTCTTGAATTGCTTCATTTGTCA